>CAMXCT020006257.1:175643-425303 GCA_947184155.2 Cladocopium goreaui
ATGGCCATTCAACCAGCTTCCAATTCCAAGGGAAATTTTCCAGAGACATCGCGGAAAAAACATCCACCATTCTTCCAAAAACTTCTTGGCCATGGGCTGCTGCAAGAAATTTTGTTGCTGCTTGTGGTGCCCATGCTGTTTTTGCCTAGGCGTGGTCCAACTGGATATGCTACAGATGGTAGGTCTTAGAGTCTTAGAGTATGGCAACCAGCAACGGGAGTGCGTGATGCATCAGGCATTGAATGCATTGACATCACGGATTTGTCGGGCTGGTTTTTAGTACCACTTGGTGATTGAAGGTTTTTTTTTCCAGTAGCCCCAACCATGCCCTCTCGAATATCTCTATCTCTATCTCTAATCTAATCCCACATACTCTGCAAAATATCGAAATCTAATCTTAGTCCTATCTTAATAACTTAATCTATCTGGGCCTTGGAGGCACCCTCCGTGCCTTCGCCCTGCTGGGTGCCTTCCTGGCGCTTCTTGTGGCGCTGGCGCTGGGCCCAGTGCCTGTGGACATCGCCGATGACATCGGTGACCTCTGCGAGGCAGTGGCCTGGTTCCGCGACACCGAGCTGTCCTACACCGTCGCTACGGTGGAAAAAGTGGTGATGTTTGGGACCCCAAAACCCGGATGGATTAAATGATTGGTGACATTAAAAATCCAATTTGGGATTAATGGGACCATTTGGATTGGTGACATTAAACATCAAATGGATTAATGGGATCAAAACCATTTGGTGACATCCAATGATCTTAAATGGATGGTGATCATTGATGGTGGATTGGTGGAACTCCGGGAAAAAAAACGGGACCAAGTTGGATGGAAAAACACGCAGCATGCTTTGCCGGTGATTTTCCCAGCAGTCCGTTGGAGATCTGATTTTGTTTGGGGGGAAGAGGAGAACGTTTGAGAACCAACTTTTCTCTAGTTGGTGGTTTGGAACATGAATTTATTTTTCCATATATTGAGAATAATCATCCCAAGTGACTTTCATATTTTTCAGAGGGGTAGGTCAACCACCAACCGGTTTCGTTTCAGTGGATGTTTCTTGGGGTTTTTTCTCGTCGTTTTGTCGGGAAAATCCAAAGGAAACCGGGTTTCCTATTTGGGGGGTTTCCGAACCATGGTTTCCTGTAGTCATATATCATAATATCAAGAACTACATATATCATCCATAATCATATAATAACCATGGTAATAACCATATATCATCCATAATATCCTCTATATTTAAGCCAAACATTTTTTGGAGGAGGGGGGAGGATTTTGGATGATCATGAGGATTTTTCGGGGGGCTAGCCACTTGAAAACCAGCAATCATGGGAGTTTACAACCAACCACGAGCTATTAATGGGATGGACATTATGCGAATTCATGGAATATAAAGCAAATCATTGTGATTTTTTTTTGCCATCAGCACATGCATTTTGTTGGGTACTAATTGGGTTCTAACGGGATATATAACCATCAATATATTGCAATTGGTTTTGTTTGACAATAGTTTTGACACCCTCAGCCATCAAATATGGCGAACATGATGGTTTAAATGGGCACCGCGTTTTGAGACTGCACAGGCAAAGCCATGTACTGAGATCATATTTTCTTGATTTTTCTTGATGATTTCAGATGATTCGTGTTTTTTTTATCGCAACTGTGATTTCTTTGGATGATTTTGGATCGCGATGAAATCGGAGTTCTCCATCATTGCGGGGTGCATCCACCAAGCCAGGTGCCTTTCATGGTACCCAGAAATTCCACTAGAAACGAGGACCCAAAATGGGGAAGGCCTGGTTTCTATCCGAATCAAGGTGGCCAGTACAGAGAACTTGCAGGCCTGGGCCGAGGCGCGGTTGAGGATTTTAGAGTCGTTGTTCATAGGGGTTTCAACATGTTCTTAACCATGAAAATAGGGAGATATAAGTGGATACAACATTATACAACTGGTAAATGCTGGTTGAGGATTCCTTTGGGGATTCGTCACTAGGCAACAAACATAAATGGGGATGACCACAATCCATTAAACAACAGAGGGTTTTGAACACTGCTCAAACGAACAGAGAATGCCAAGGGTAACTTCAGGGACTTGAACTTCAACTTGACGTTGATATTGATTGGATTTTCGGTCAGATTACCCTCCGGTAGGATTTTAGGTGGCTGGCTGGAAAGCTGGAAAATCCCCGAATAGATTCGGATAGTTGGGAACATCATAAGAATGGTGGATTTTCAATTGCCACGTTTGATACTGTCGGGTAATGATTCATGGATATGAGGGATGGAATTCCTGTTCGATTCTGAAAAAGAAAAATAGAATCAGCCAAGAATACATGGATACATGGGACAGGTACATGAAACACAGTCACAACCTCTGTGCCTTTTTTTTGCTGCCCTTTCACCAGCTGTTTCCCAGGGCTGTCACGCAGCCTTTCATCAGCTCCAGCCTGAAGCCCAAGAGCTTCTGAGAAATCTGCAGAAGACGGGGCGCCACCGAAGCGAGGAAGTGCTGAGGGAGACCCTTGGGACTAGTCTGTTTTGGGAAGATTGGGATATCATTGGGATACAACTATGATATCTAATATATATATATATACACATAATATATATATACTATATATATATACACTATATATATATATGTATATGTATATATATATATATTTACATAAATAGTAACCCCGAATTATGATATATGTTGGATGAAAAGGTTCCAAACCTATGGCGATGGGTCCAAAATGGTGATTTTCCCAAGATTTATGGCAATTTGAAAGGGAAAATTGGTTTGGTATGCGAAAATCCAACGGGTATTCGATGGTAAATACTAGCACCTAGTATGATTTTGGGGGTCGAGTCATTTGCCAAGCTATACCCAACACTGGTTGGGTTTTCTATTTATGAAGACTTCTGAGACATTTTGGGTGAGCTGGGAAATGATGATGAATTTTGGGGAAAGCATCAGATGGCTAGATCTTTTGGACAAATACACATCATGTATATCTATATCTACATCTATATCTATATAGACACATGTAGATCAGTTCGACCAGGCTTTGCCTCCAATAGATCAGGTCATCCCCAGCCCCAGGCTGGTGGATAGTGACCATCAGAGCAAACCACTAGATCCGGTCATCAAAGATAGCAGCGCAAAATCTGGATTTTTTTTACACCAATCAGTTCCAATTACTCTCTAGTAAACTAACATAACTATGGAAAATCACCCTTTTCAATGGGTAAATCCACTATAAATGGCCATGTTCAATAGCTATATTACCAGAGGGTAGTTCCATGTTTGTCCCAAGTATTACCCTCTGGTAAATCAACAAATTAAAGTTTGACCCTGAAACTGAGCAATTTATAGTGGAAACTAGTCTTTCAACCCCGATGAATGGCAGGGTCTATGTTGATTTACTGGAGGGTAACCATCTTTAACTGCTGCACCTTGATCCAATAGATCTCCGACATCCTCTTCTGTTCATGGCTATGGGGAATCCGCAAAAATCTCTGTAAGATGGATTCAGAAAAAAAACTAAAACTTCAACGATCTTCATTTTTTTTTTACAAACTCCATCAAAATCCATCAAACTCTGTCACCATCCAACCTGGCTTTTATTCGTTTTTCACGGCCATGTTGGGATCTCCCATCTTTGGGCCCCAAGTATGGGGCCGCACTTAGTAAATGGCTCCCTCAAACCCCCAGTTGATGGAATATCCCCACTGGTAAACAGACAAAAAACTATGGAAAGATCCACCATTTTGAATGGGTAAATCCACTATAAATTACCATTTTCAATAGCTTTCTGTAAACGTTTACCAGGCCGGGTATCCCCACTGGGATTCTATGGGTTCTATATGGATTCACCTGGGATCCAATGGCCGAACTTCCAAGCTCCAGCATCGCCAGGCATGGCATCGAAGAACGCACCGAACTCTGGAAGTGGAAGACTAACCGCGCTGCTCCTTGGTCTCCTTGGTCTAGGGAATTCCCCATAAATATGATATGGTAATCATTTGGGTTTTGACCCATCCAAAAAAACTGTAACATATGATAAGATGATAATATATATATATGTATATCTTATATATATATATGAAATTTTGAGTTGCTTCAGATATTTTAAGACAGATGATCATTGATATTTTAAGCATTTTTCCAAGCATAGACATGGGATGATGATCCAAAATGACATATGTGTCAGAAACCACCAACCCAGATTGATATTTTTGGTTCTGGTTAAATGGGAGATTATGCTTGGCAATGTCTGTGGCATGATTATCCCAGTGGGAAGTTGAATTCCACTCAATCAGTTCCTCAATTTTTATCCTAGCTGGTCTAGCTATCCATGTACCTATCTAAGATTATCTAAGTACCTATTGATTTTCTTTCCTCTATACCATGCTAGGCTCTGTTATGTTCTTCTTTTCTAGTCTTAGTCTTTGCCTCAGTCTCACTCTCAGTCTCACTCTTCTAGTCCTAGTCCTAGTCCCAATCCTAGTCTAGTCTATCTAGTCCCAATATGCACTATGCTTTGTTCAGTTAGGCAGGATATGCACTATGCTTTTTCCAAGTACAATGGATATCCATGTGACCATGCTTTTAACTTCATTTTGCCCTCCATCAGTGTCTGGCTGAGACAGCCTCTTAAATCTAGTCTATCTATCCTATCTGTCTATTCTACCTGTCTGTCTATTCGTCCATTTGCCCACCCCTTATCATCTAGCTGCCATATCTATTGTATGCAGTTTATTTCTATTGTATCTAGTCCTACTGTTCTATTTGGCCTTTTCCAGTCGTATCCCATTCTTGCTATCGATCTAATATAGACAAATGATGTATATATATATACATATTATTCATATGTAACCTGATGCACCATACATATATGTATATATCATATGCGAGTATGTACATAGTACATATCTTGTATATCCTATGGACATTTGTCTACCCCTCTTCCACCACTTGGCACCCTGCGGTGCCCAGGTTGACAATGGGACGCTCATCCCAGAGACTTCGCCCCCTTTTGTCGACTTGTCAGAGATTCGTCAGGTGTGGCGTAGCAGTTGCTTGTTCACCAGAAATGCTACCGGCCTCACCTAAAGCATCTGATGTTTGCAATTACTTCCAGTCCATTTATTACTGATGTTTGCAATTATATGTACATATATATAATATATATATATATACATCCTAAATCATCTGATGTTTGCAATTACTCCCAGTCCAATTAAAAGGCCAGAAAAAATTATCAGCTCGTTTTTTCAGGCCTTTCACGATGCTCGCGTGGTCCGATTTGATGCCACCAAGTTGCTGCCGAAGCATATGTTCAATGCGACGTTGCAAGACATCGAAAGGCTGTGCTTTGGTGAAGACCGAAGATCTGGTAGAAGGGGTTACCCTCTGGTAAACATACAAAAAGCTATGGAAAGATCCACCATTTTTAATAGGTAAACCATCTATTTCGATTAGGGCCATTTTCAATAGCTATGTAAGCGTTTACCAGTGGGTCGAATATCATCATTAAAATTAAACATTTAATAACATTTATCATGTTTGGCAACTTTTGGCATATGTATATAAACATCTCAGTTTGACGAGAGATGGACAAAAGCACGACACAGCTGTTACGAGTGAATCTGGCTTTTCGTTTTCAGCCATAGCTTTCCGTATTCTCCTAAATGAGAGAACAATTTCTCAGATGGGTTGGCATGCCCGCATGCCCTTGCAATTCGTTTTTCTGCAGGACATATATATCATATATCATATATCATATATATATATATATACATATGTATATATATATATGCAAACAACTATACGTATCTGACATCTGTCTACATGCAGTGTGTAATTCTATACGGAGCATTCTGTCTGCAGACAGATACGTCATATGTATATGAAATACAATGAACATGTATATGATACAGTAGGTACAAATGTCATAGTTGCTCTACACATATGAGTTTATATGATCAAATATACAGGAAGGGCCCCCCTAGATAGGCAAGTTGGTTTGTCACTAAGCTAACTAGGATTTGCAGTGGATATATCAAACTAGTTAGATGGAATTCTGAACTAACAAACACCTTGAGGGCCCCCCCCCCCCGTATGAGGGAACTTTAGGGTCTATGTGGCGCGGCCACGTTTCCTTGAAAAAATCATGGAAAAGTACAATATTTAATGAAAAATAATTCAAAATCGTTAATTTCAGCGTTTCTTTTGAAAATTGGCAAATAATTAAAATAATTGAACAAGTTGGGAGCTCCATTTTTTTTTCATTTTTTTTAATTATTCAATGAGCAAATCAGGCAGAAGTTGAAAACACTTGATTTTTTTTGATTATTTTAATTTTTTCCTTTTAAAACATTTTTCAATGAGCAAGTGAGGCAAAAGTTGAAAACAATTAATTTTTATTTTTTTTTAATTTTTTAGTTATTTTAATTGTTTCCGTTTAAAAATGGCAAATAATTAAAATAAATAAAAGAAATAAACAAATGGGAGCTCCGGTTTTTTTAATTTTTTAATTATTTTAATTGTTTCCTTTTAAAATTGGCAAATAATAAAAATAATAAAAAAAATGGGTGCTCCCATTTTTTATTTATTTATATTTTTTAATTATTTTAATTGTTTCCTTTTAAGATTTGCAAACAATTAAAAGAATTAAACAATTTAAAAAAATTGGCCGCTCCGATTTGTTTATGTTTTTTCAATTTTTTATTTTCTTTAATTGTTTTAAAATTGGCAAATAATTAAAATAATTAAAAAAATAAAAAGTTGGGAGCTCCGATTTTTTTTTTTAAATAGTTTGCTAAATTAAAAGAAAATCATTAAACAAATTAAAAAACATAAAAAAAAATCATTGTTTTGGACTTTCCTTCTTGAAGCTCATCTCGAATTGGACAATTTGAAAACAGTCAATTTTATTTTTTTCATTTTTTTAAATTATATATTAATTGTTTCCTTTTAAAATTGGCAACTAATTAAAATAATTAAAAAAAATGACAAAAATGGGAGCTCCGATTTTTTTAAAACTTATTTTAATTGTTTCCTCTTAAAATTGGCAAATAATTAAAACAATTAAACAAAAATAAAAAAAATGGGCGCTCCGATTTTTTTACATTTCTTCAATTTTTTTTACTTATTTTAATTGTTTCCTTTTAAAATTTGCCAATAATTAGTTTTAATTCTTTCCTTTTTCAAATTGGCAAATAATTAGAATAATTGAAAAAAATACAAAAATGCGAGGTCCGATTTTTTAAATTTTTTAATCTTCTCAATTAGTTTGCTAAATTCAAAGAAAATCATTAAACTAATTAAAAAAACACATAATTGTTTTGGACTTTCCTTCTTGAAGCTCACCTCGAATTGGGCAATTTGAAAACAATTAATTTTTATATTGTATTATTTTTTAATTATCTTAATTGTTTCCTTTCAAATTGGCAAATAATTAAAATAATAGAAAACAACAAAAAATGGGAGCTTCGATTTTTTTATTATTTATTATTTTTATTGTATTTTTTAAAATTATTTTAATTGTTTCCTTTTAAAATTGGACAAATAATTAAAATAATTAAACAAATTAAAAAAGTTGGGAGCTCCGATTTTTTTATTATTTTATTTTTTTTAATTGTTTCCTTTTAAAATCGGCAAATAATTAAAACAATAAAAAAAATAAATACTTTGGCAGCTCCGTTTTTTATTTTTTATTTTTTTTACTTATTTTAATTGTTTCCGTTTAAAATTGGCAAATAATTAGCATAATTGAAAAAATAAAAAATTGGCGAGGTCCGATTTTTTTTAAAATTTTTCTAACTACTTTAATTATTTTAATTGTTTCCTTTTAAAATTGGCAAATAATTAAAAAATTAAGAAAATTAAATAAATTGGGAGCTCCGATTTTTTTTTAAATATTTTAATTAGTTTGCTAAATTAAAAGAACATAGTTAACATAATTAAAAAAAATAAAAAACCTAAAAAACATTGTTTTGGACTTTCCTTCTTGAAGCTCATCTTGAACTGGAAAAATTGAACACAAAGTGAAAGCAAAAAAAATAATAAAACAATTGGATTTGCGAATTTTGTACTTTTCATTATTTGGCGAAAAAGACAAAATAAAACTCGTAGTTTTCAACTTTGAGGGGGCGGAACTTAATCATTCATCCGTATGTTTAGAGAAGGGACCGGTTTGGATGGTTGCTTGGCGAAATGTTCCTGCTGCCAGCCTTTCTGGCAAAATTTGCAGGCCACGATGTGACGGTCAACAAAAGCATCTGGGGTCCTATGTATGATGGCAGCAGGCAGTGCTCCTTGTCACCTCAAGAAACCCGACTTCGCGAGCAAATCTCTACGCAAGTCATGTCCAAACGGAAAGCCCAACGGATCGTTAGTGAAGCCGCTCATTTGCAGGTGTGGCCCACCAGGATCCAATTCATTGAAGCACTGGCAGCGTTATCGTCGCTTCACCCCGGAGAAATGCATCGCAAACTGGAAGGAAGTAAGACGACGGTGGTGAAAATGTTGCACTCTTTGGCATCTTCGGAGAAAGTGGAGTGGCTCTTCAACTCCTTGCGGTACCGTCACGGCTTGCCGTTTCATGTTCGCATGCTCCTACCATCTGGGACAACAGCCAATGAAGCTTTGCATGCCGAATTAAACAACTTCTTTCGACAAATTCAAAGCATGCACCTCAGCACTTTGTCTCTGAAACTGAACATTCTTCGATTAGGTAAGCTGATGTCGCATAACCTTGCTCTGTTTAGACCGACTGCCAGGCAAATGCCTGGTGCCCATGTTCTGGCTCGGAGACTAGGGAAGCCTGTATGGACAAAGGACACATGGCTCGCATGGGCAGAAGATGGTCGTAAGAATGGAGAGTCTTTACCTTACAAAAAGAGGCGTCTGGAGGAGCAGAGACTCACATCCAGAAAATCTCCAGCTGCGTCAAGAAAACACGTCAGCGAACCGTCTTCACTTTGCCACGGGACGGCAACGTCCGAATTCGAAGAGGCGGCGTCAAAGCAAAACCTGCTGTCCGGAAGGCAAAATCAAG
Organism: Cladocopium goreaui; assembly: GCA_947184155.2. NCBI lineage: Eukaryota > Dinophyceae > Suessiales > Symbiodiniaceae > Cladocopium > Cladocopium goreaui. The sequence goes on from CAMXCT020006257.1 coordinate 184,689, forward strand.
TCGGTAAGGAAATGACGGTAGATGTATCCATTCCGATGTTTGACCATTGTTCGAAAGTGTGTTCTACACTCACACATGGAATTTTTGGGCCAAATGCGAGTAATCCTTTATGTGAGTGGTAACGCGTGACAGGAGGGAAGGATCCGAAACTCCACAGCACGTCAGGATTAGTGGTTGACTTCCTTCAAGTGCAAAGTCGATAGTGGATTGTGTGTGTCGTCTGCACAGGGTGTGCTTCTCTTCGTCCCTTCGTGTCAAGCAACGTTTGGCAAGGAAGGCGTAATTGCATGCATCCATGACGCGCCACCGTCCCGTTATGGGGTGTACGGAGGGACCAGGGAGGGAATGTGTCTGTGTAAGTTGCTTATGCGTTTGGTGCAATAAGTTCAGTTGTGGGGAGAGAAATTCCTATGCTTCAGGGATCTTCAGGGTTCATATGGTAGACGGTTCTTTGTTTCATTCCTCACTGCACACCAAGACAAGACTAAAAGGTTCTACGCGTTTTCATGGTAAATGCAATGTGTATGGTCTGAAAGCTTTGCCTTGAGATTCGCCCATAAGGTCTTTCAACAGACCGACTTGTCTTCCGAACACGCCGCAGACCCGGAGGATATGCCAAGCAAAGAAGCATTGGAACTCAGAATGATTGACGGCCTGATCTGTACATTTGACATGCATGTTCATTCATGATGATGATGGAAGCATATCCCAACATTTGACATGCATGTTCATTCATAATGTGATGATGGAAGCATATCCCAGGGTGCTTTTTTTTGTTGGGAGAGGGCAATCACGCTCCCGTTTTTTTGATTGGCCCCGACTGCTGTGCTTCTCCGGAATGGAATCGATCCAAAAATGTACATATCTAAATGTATTCAATTCCACATGTCCGATTCTAAGATATATAGCATGGTCTGATTCATGACTGCGGGAAAGAAATCCTACATGATTATACTGACAGTATGGCCCGGGTAGGGGACCATGCCACTTAGCCATGCCATGTGAGTTGGATCGATGTGATTCCATTGCTGGATCCTTGAGCTGCCCACGTGTGCCGTGACCATGACGTGATCTTGAAGAAGAGAAAAAAGGCACGTGCGCGCCGAATAGACCCAAAAGTTCCCTACCACGGCCCCCCCCAAGAATCTATGTAATGTAATGTAGTAAAAATATAAATGGAAATGTAAACGCAAACGTCAACGTAAATGTGAATGCAAATGTAATGCAATGCATTGTAGTGTATTGTATGGTCATTTATTGAATGGTAATTTGTTGTATGGTAATGCATTGATAATGTATTGTATGGCAATGTATCGTATGGCAATGTATTGTATGGTACTGCAGTGTATGCTAATGTATTGTATGGCAATGTACAGTACTCTAACGTATAGTAATGTCTTGTATGGTAATGTATTGTATGGCAATGTATTGTATGGTAATGATTGGTAATGTATGTATGGTAATGTATGTATCGTAAGTACAACCATATCGGAAGAAATGAACCGATGAAACACGAGCTTTTCGAGGATTTTTCTTGTGCACGCCGAGGCATCAGAAGACCATTGATGAGACCATCCTGTATGGTACACTTGGTGGGGGTGGCCTATGCCGAATGTTTCTGGATTTGGAGCATTGCATTGAAAAATACACATTAACCGCTATGAACCACTATGATCCACTATTCACCAATATTCACCAGTACTACCCTCTGGTAATTTAACATAGCTATTGAACATGGCCATTATAGTTGATTTACACATTAAAAATGTTGATTTTCCATGGTTATGTTGGTTTACCAGAGGGTAATCGATAAACATGGTTGTTTGGGACCCGTGAAACTCAAGTGTTTCGGTTTCATCGTTTGACCTGGGGCTCCAGCAAATGGCTGCACTTCCCAGTTCCAAGACCAGCTTACAATCCATTCCTCGGTTCATATTAAGAACCCACCAGCATGATGGAGGATTTACATATTCATTAACACATAGTTGAGACATTTTGGGACCATGGGATTATTTCCCATGAAACATCATTTTGTTCAAAGCCTATTTCCCATGGTTCATGAATTATCCTCACTATATCGTATCCCCATTTTTTTCACAATCACCAGGGAACTCACGACCTTCTCCTCATGATCCGGAAGATATCCCCTTTGCGCCGCGCCGCGGAGCAACAAGGTTTCTCCTCATGCCTGTGTCAAATTTGTATCCGCGATTGGGTCGGACAATGCTCTTCTCAGCTCTCAGAATCTCGGAATTGACATTTCTGACAGCAATTTATCATCTCCCATTTCTATAGCCATAGGATCCATGTATGGTATATATACTAACATAAAGGGGGTATATTGATGGGATCCATGTTACCATTAATATAGCAGCACCATGGATCCGTCATGGGATAGCCAATTTCATGAAGCATCCCTCTATTGACTCTATTGGGGATGGTGTTGTCCAAGTTGGCGGAGGACTGGGCTTGATGGCCTTCCAACAGCTGGTCTGTCGATTGAAGCCATTGCCTTTTTGGATCGAAAATCCTGAGAGGCGGAAATTCCTGGGCTCTGCCAACATCAACTTGAAGCGGCTGCCGAACTTTGGTGGAACCTTGGACGTGCCTAGCAGGCTGGGCCTCAAGGAAGACGTCGCTGGGATGTTGGCCTTGCTATGGATGGGGATGGTGACTGAGGGCCCGGCCAGAAGCTCCTTTCACACAGATGTGCAGGAGACGCTGCAAAATAAACGGCGTTCATGAGAGTTGATTTTATGGATGATAGTGGATAGTTGATGGTTGATGGATGTTGATGGTTTGATTGCACTTTTTAACGGGGAATAATATGTTGGATACAAGATGAATCAAGACGATCTTTGTTTATTTTTTCATGGACTCAGTGAAAGTGGAGGTGGATTATCTTACTGTACATACTAAACTTGGTAGTTAGCCCAGTTAGCCACATATTTTTGAGCCAGGCATGGTTCATTGAATGGTCAGGCATTTCACTAGTTTGGATATCACGCACCAACCTACAAACACAATCAAACACACACACACATCTTACATAATTTGAAATAACAACAGAACATAATTTAAGATATACTGTATGATTTAAGTCTAATAAACCATGATATAACATGATATGACATCATATTTGTTCTTATCGAGCATGTCTATATGCGGCTTGGTGTTAAACGAATACATACGAATACTAGGTATAGTATATTCTTTACTAGTATGTATTGTACATACACCACATTGTACTCCAATACAAAATGAAAGCAATTGAGCACATATTTTGTTTACATATATGACATTACAAAAAGTACTCGAATATTAAAACCATATATTATTTATATATATAATATCACATAATATGACATAAGATGCACTGTAAATATGTTTTACTGTATTCGAATGCAATATAGTTTCAACATTTACTGTATAATTAATATGTAACACACAAGATATGATATTATAATTATAATATACTATGATAACTATGGTTCTTAGATAAGCGAAGAGGGCTCCTTTGACGTGGTCTTCTTTAAATGATTGTGGATCCTTGAAAATCCAGGGTAAATCTGGTCCAAATCCTTCGTGAGCCTTTCTTGGATTTGTTTGGCTCTAGCTTTGATTTTTTCAAACTCTATGTTGCTTTCAGTGGGGTCACTGCATGACACGTGTATTACAAAATGGAATTTGGAACAACAAGGTTGTGGCCGTGTGAACGACCCTCGTTAATTTGCTCATTTCGAAATGAGTCTCGAGGATTCAGTGCTGCGTTTAGCAATCTTTTTGAATGTTCGTGATGGAACGTGTGTTTAGAACGTCCCATTTTTACCATGACTTTGAACCTCCTGTTTGCAAAACCCATTGGCTCTACGACTCTAAAACACAGCACTCTTAAAAATAAGCGGCTTTTTTGTCCTCTATTCTAGCGAGATGCGTTCTTCGCAAGAGAGCCAACTGCTTTCAGCAAGTCCTTGCGTTCCACCGGAACATGAAGGCCAAGACGTACGTGTTCAGCCGTGAATTGTCTCGCTGCCTTGTCAAGTCTCGTGACCTCAGTTCCTTGGGAACAAACTTCTTCAACTGGTTCCATGCCTGGTCGAAGCATTGCATTCCCGTCAATTTGGGAAGCTTTCTAAGTTACATGGAACGTCAAAAAAATGCCCCACCCCAGCCCAACCCCCGTTTTTTGCCTCACATCCTTCCTACGCTGGGTCGGGAATGCGACCATGAGCAACCTCCGAGAGTCGGGGAAGACTGGGAACAGGTTATTTTTTTCTAGTTTCTTGAAAGGTTCTTTAGTTTTTTTCCAGTTTTTCTGAGCATTTGCTAGTTTTCTCTAGCTTGTGGCTGCTGACGCATCCGTACCAAGTGAAACTAGATTAGGCTAGAAAAGTCAGTGATGGGTGAAGCCCTTCAAGGCAGAGGTTCCAGTCGTGAAATGCGAGGAACGACCTTGGGAAGCACAGGAATATCTTGGAAAAAGGGGAACATATCAGTGCAGCTCAGTGCAGGGTGGGTCAGTGGACTCATTGTGTTTTCTTCAGTTGTTTTCTAGCTTTCTTTAGCCTAACCGCTAACCTAGTTTTTACTTCGATTTTGTTAGCCTCAACTGGCCGCTAGTTTTTCTTTATGATTTAGAGCGGACCTGATCAAAGCGGCCCTGTAGGGGATTCAATGAATGGTATAATTTGAATACATACACACATATATATATATTATAATGTAATATAATACACGTATGTGTATATATGTCAAACTATATACTGTAGTACAATATAGTATGATAACATTGACAACTGATACTGTAATGTAACCATGATACAATGGAATGCAATAAGATCTATTTTGATCTCATAAACCCACTAATACCCAACACGATTATTATGCAATATACAATATACTATACACTATGAACATGAATACACTAGAATAAAATATACACTAGAATCAATTTAATATATACATATACATAAAATAACATATCATATCATATACAATATGTACTGCAAATATAACGTACTAATATTCATAATACTATAGCATACAGTGATATATATAATATGATATAGAAAATAATCAATTATATATAATAGAATTTTGATACATTACAATAAATTAAACTTGATATACAATATACTAAAACATGTCATACACAACTTTATGATACATTTCACATAATGTGCAATACAATATCTATATATACATACTTATATATAATGTAATGTTGAATTTTACAATGTAGCATATGATATTTGATAATTTATTAACTATATATATACATTTACTGTATTTATTTATTTATTTGTTCAACAATATTATATCATTAATGTTATGTTTTGCAATGGCATGACATCTTTCATGTGACAAAATATCATACCCCCCGTGACCTTCATCCCATGAGGGTGGAGTCATTGGGGGTTCGGCAAGATGGTCGTATGAATGTTTTGAAAGTTGGTTGAAATATGGCTATGGATCAATACCTATGAAAATACAATTTTTAGGGGGATGAACATCCAGAACTACCAGCTATTTTGATGTGAACTACAGGGGTACAAGGTTTTGACACACTGCCATATGTTGCAATGCTGGCCCTCTACTTTGAAATGGAGAGCAACGGAATATCAACTCCTGCCCCAAGGTTCAAGGCCCCTGGTCGTCGCCTGTCAGGACAACATCCTAATGGAGCTGGTTTCTGAAACCGTTGTTATGGTGGTTCCAAGGGAACTCTTTTGGCAGAAGCCGTCGAACGAGGAGGTCAGTGGCACCTACTTCAAGGTGAATCTGAAACCTGGCGAGGGCATCGTGATCCCCAGCAACTACCTTCATTCAGTCCACTGGCTGGTTTGGAAGATGTTTATTTTCGAAATGGGATTTCATGATCCGCTTTGACTATTCTACCCTTCAGTAAACAAACATACTGTAGTAGCTATTGAAAGTGACCAATTTACAGATGATTTACCTATTTAAACATGGTGATTTCCATAGCTACGTTAGCTTACCAAATGCTATTTTTCAGGGGTGGCTCAACCAACGACCAGGTTCAACATCTGCATGCGGACCGGCTTGGGGTGAACTTCTTTTTCGAGCCCCGCTTCGGAAGTATGCAGTGGCCCAACAGTTCGGGGAACTTCTATGCCGAAACCGCCAAAGAGAGAAAAGAACACTTGGCCATGAGGTCGTTGTGGTTTCAATCTGCCAACGAAGTTTGGAACAAATTTGGAAAAGGTGTCCCTTTCCACGGCTGGAAGATGGAAATTCTATGAGCGACGTGTTCGATGGTGCAACATGGTGCAACAGTCACCGCATCGAAAAAAGATGTCGCGTCGCGCTTTGGTTTGTTCTACAAGGTGGCCATCAATGCATTGCATGGGACTGCGTACCTCACAATTCTAGAAGAGTAGGCACTTGCCTTTTGTTTCCCATGCATTTCCCATGGTTTTCCCATCTAAAAATGTCGATATCTAAGATGGCAAAGGACGTCCCCGATATCAATCTTAAGCCAATTTTGGAACACATATGTATATACGGGGATTTGCTGCGTGATCTGTGCGTAAGCCACGAACCATTTACGACATTTAAGATGACTCATACTCATGGCGTGTATGGAATATCCAAGAAAAACATCATAATTACATCATTTTTTCCATCATAATTAGTGATATCCAATCATGTTGGTACATCATTGTTACATCATCATACCGCTACCCACCAGATGAAGTTAACATCATGGGGTGCCATCACTGGTTGGAGGCTTTTGTTGGTATCACAGTTCCCCTGACAAAAGTGGCCCCGAAAATAGCAACCGGGTTGCCAAGATGCGTGGTTTAGGTTTTGCTGTGCTTTCGGCCTGCTTCAGTGATCTTTGGTTGGAAAAAAAACATGCATTTCCTGTTGATGTTTCGCTGGTTGCATCGTTTGCACAACAACCAGACGTTTTTTTTGCGACGCCATCGAAGGAAGTTTTGTGGGGCACAGACACTGAGGTGATATAGGACGAGCCCATCAAAAAGTGACGCCAAGTGAGGGGTCAGCATTTTGTAGATCTGAAAAACCATTCACTTTTCCAGTCGACTTTCAGGTTGTTTTTGCCATCCCTTTTGTTTCAAGGGCTACATCCATGTACTTCCCATCTGAAAAATCCGGAGCCACATCCCCACGGTCAATATTCCTTCCCAGTAAAATCCAATGAAACCTGGTGGTGACTGGAACCATGGAATGGATTATGACTTTCCCATAATTATATAATTGGGAATGGAATAATCATAATTTCATCATCCCAACTGACGAACTCACTCCATCATTTTTCAGAGGCGTAGGTTGAAACCACCAACCAGAAACAATATGTTCATGTACTTTCTTTCCCATAGCGTCCCCATTGAAATGGCCGTACCTCTGGCCATAACTCTGGCCATAACTCGTGGCTTTTCGCCACAGCCTCGCGCCAGGAGCTCCTGAGTGATGCAGACCTGCTGGCAGTGCCTCAGATGCAGGGATGGAAGAGAGCCAACGGCGGTAACGGCTTTGTACCCGACAACAGCGGAGGTTTCATGATGGAGGGTATATATTTTTTTGATTTGTTTTTTTTTGTTTTGCAGCCTGGGGCAGCTTTCCTTGCTATTTGCGGCATTTTGGAGCTAAAATCTGTGTTTTGCATGCATTTTGGAGCTAGAATCTCCCATTTGCGTGCCCACTTGGCTTTTGGCTTCACTTGGCTTCACTTGGCTTCACTTGGCTTCACTTGGCTTCACTTGGCTTCACTTGGCTGATGGCTTTTGGCTTTTGGTTTTGGTTTCACTTGGCTTTAGTTTTGGCCGTTCACGTCACTTGGCTCATGGCGTTTGTTGGGTGGGTATTAGTATTGTAGTTTGCACATAACATTTCATGTAATACATTGCATATACCCTAAAGAAACCTTAAAAGAAACCCTAAAGAAACCGTAAACGACACCCTAAAGAAACCCTAAAAGAAACCCTAAATGAAACCCTAAAAGAAAATCGAAATAAAAACCTAAAGGGACCCTAAATGAAGCCCTAAAGAAAGCCTATAGGAAACCTTAAAGAGACCCTAAATTAAACCCTAAATGAAACCTGAAAAGAAACCCTAAAGAAACCTTAAAAGAAACCCTAAAGAAACCCTGAAGAAACCCTAAAGAAACCCTGAAGAAACTCTCAATGAAACCCTAATGAAACAAGAACCCTAGAAGAAACCCTAATGAAACACGAACCCTAGAAGAAACCCTAAAGAATCTTTGAAACCCCGGAAAGATCATTGAAGACGATCAAGAAAGCGATCAAAACCATCCAGACATCGTTGAAAACCATGGGAAAATGGGTGAAAACTAAAATGTTGCAATTATCGTGCAAATTTATGATGTTAGCTACCCCAATCTGCGACTTCAGCTCCGAAATGCTGCAAATAGCATGCACAATGAGAGATTTTAGTTCAAAAACGCAGCAAATAGCACGCAAACCAGAGAGCTCCAAAATGAAGCAAATAGCACGCAAATCAGAGATTGGCTCCAAAATGCAGCAAATAGCACACAAATCAGAGATTTTAGCTCCAAAATGTAGCAAATAGCAAGGAAAACTGCCCCAGACCGAAAAAAAACAAGATGCAGCCCACGAACCCGAATGCTCACACGTATGTTAATGGCGCAGATGTCAAAACACATGGATATGCAATCACGCAGAACACTTTTCTGCAATAGTTTATTTGAACAGTCTTGTACATATTTCCCCTGTTACCAGTCTGCAGTGTGGAGTGTGGAGTGTAGCGTGTGGAGTGTAAAGTGTAGAGTGTGGAGTGTAAAGTGTGGAGTGTGGAGTGTAAAGTGTAGAGTGCGGGGAGTGTGGGGTGGAAAGTGTAGAGTGTGGAGTGTGGAGTGTGGAGTGTAAAGTGAGGAGTGCGGAGTGTAAAGTGTGGAGTGTGGAGTGAGGAGTGTAAATTGTAGAGTGTGGGGTGTGGAGCGTAGAGTGTAAAGTGTAGGGTGTAAAGTGTAGAGTGTGGAGTGTAAAGTGTAGAGTGTGGAGTGTAAAGTGTGGAGTGTGGAGTGTAAAGTGTAGAGTGTGGAGTGTGGGGTGGAAAGTGTAGAGAGTGGAGTGTGGAGTGTAAAGTGAGGAGTGCGGAGTGTAAAGTGTGGAGTGTGGAGTGTAAAGTGTAGAGTGTGGAGTGTGGAGTGTAAAGTGTGGAGTGTAAATTGTAGAGTGTGGAGTGTGGGGTGGAAAGTGTAGTGTGGAGTGTGGGGTGTGGAGTGTAAAGTGAGGAGTGAGGAGTGCGGAGTGTAAAGTGTGGAGTGTGGAGTGCGGAGTGTAAGTGTGGAGTGCGGAGTGTAAAGTGTAGAGTGTGGAGTGTGGAGTGTAAAGTGAGGAGTGCGGAGTGTGGAGTGTAAAGTGTAGAGTGTGGAGTGTGGGGTGGAAAGTGTAGAGTGTGGAGTGTGGAGTGTGGAGTGTAAAGTCAGGAGTGCGGAGTGTAAAGTGTAAAGCGTGGAGTGTAAAGTGTGGAGTGCGGAGTGTAAAGTGTAGAGTGTGGAGTGTGGAGTGTAAAGTGAGGAGTGTGGAGTGTGGAGTGGAAAGTGTGGAGTGAGGAGTCTGGAGTGTGTAAAGTGTAAAGTGTGGAATGTAGGGTGTAAAGTGTAGAGTGTAAAGTGTAGAGTGTGGAGTGTGGAGTGTAAAGTGTGGAGTGTGGAGTGTGGAGTGTATAGTGTAGTGTGGAGTGTGGAGTGTGGAGTCAGGAGTCTACAGTGTAAATTGTGGAGTGTGGAATGTGGAGTGTAAAGTGTGGAGTGTGGAATGTGGAGTGTAAAGTGAGGAGTGTGGAGTGTGGAGTGTGGAGTGGAAGGAGTGCGGAGTGTAAAGTGAGAAGTGTGGAGTGTGTGTAGTGAGGAGTGTGGAGTGTAGGAAGTGAGGAGTGTAAAGTGAGGAGTGTGGAGTGTAAAGTGTTGTGGAGTGAAGAGTGTAAAGTGTAAAGTCTGGAGTGTAAAATGTCAAGTGTGGAGTGTGGAGTGTAAAGTGAGGAGTGTGGAGTGTAAAGTGAGGAGTGCGGAGTGTAAAGTGTAAAGTGTGGAGTGAAGAGTGTAAAGTGTAAAGTCTGGAGTGTAAAATGTCAAGTGTGGAGTGTAGTGAAAGTGTAGAGTGTAAAGTGTAGAGTGGGGAGTGTGGAGTGTAAAGTGTGGAGTGTGGAGTGTAAAGTCTCGAGTGAGGAGTGAGGAGTGTAAAGTGCAAAGTGTGGAGTGTAAAGTGTAAAGTGTGGAGTCTAAAGTGTAGATTGTGGAGTGTGGAGTGTAAAGTGTAGAGTGTGGAGTGCGGAGCTTCCCCCATAGACACGGCGAAGCCACAGGAAAACCAGAGACTCGAGACGAGACACGTGGGTGCAGGAAAAACGAGCATTTCGTGCGAGACTTCCTCCAATTTTGACATTTTCGACACGTTAGCAAACAGGTTGGAATGTCACAAAGTGCCACGCCTGCCACGCAAAACGACGTGACAACCTGCTTGGAAACCTTCGAAAAGGAGAAGTTTTGCAGCTTCCCCCATAGACACGGCGAAGCCACAGGAAAACCAGAGACTCGAGACGAGACACGTGGGTGCAGAAAAACGAGCATTTCGTGCGAGACTTCCTCCAATTTTGACATTTTCGACACGTTATCAAACAGGTTGGAATGTCACAAAGTGCCACGCCTGCCACGCAAAACGACATGACAACCTGCTTGGAAACCTTCGAAAAGGAGAGGTTTTGCAGCTTCCCCCATAGACACGGCGACGCCACAGGAAAACCAGAGACTCGAGACAAGACACGTAGGAACATCAAAACCAGCATTTCGTGCGAGACTTCCTCCAATTTTCACAGTTGGCAACATGACAAAAGGAGAAGTTTTGCAGCTTCCACCATAGACACGGCGAGGCCACCGGAAAACCAGAGACGCGAGACACGACACATAGGAGCGCCAAAACGAGCATTTCGTGCGAGTCTTCCTCCAATTTTGACACTTTGCAGCTTCAAAATCGACGTTTTCCTACGAGTTTTCCTTAGAACGTGAAAATTGGCAACCCCAAAATCGATGTTTCGTGCGAGGCTTCCGTCCATTTTCAACGCATCGCAGAAAATGCCACGCCTGCCACGGAATTTGCACCTTGTCGCCACTTGACGCAGCCCTGCCAATGCGATTTGCAAAAAACACGCAACATGACACGTCTAAAGTGCTGCGCCTGCCACGAAAAATGACGATGGACACGTCCAAAGTGCTGCGCCTGCCACGAAAACTGCAACACATCTTCTGAAAACGTCGCAAAAGTATTGCGCCTGCCACGCAAAACGACTTTCGACACGTTCCAGAACACGTCTGAATGTCACGAAGTGCCACGCCTGCCACGCGAAACGAAGCAACGACACGTCTGAAACCTCCAAAAATGACCACCTCTGCAGAACTTCCCATAGGCACGGCCATACGGGGATCGCGCGGACGGTTGCGGACGGTTGCGAACGGTTGCGACGGTTGCGACCGTGAACGCAACGTCGAGCGAACACACCCTCAACCCCCAGACCCCCAGAGTGAAACGGGAACCCTTGCTACGCATTCGGGAAAAAAACTCCTTAAAAACAACAAAAAAGATCCTTAAAAAATCATGACCGAATCATTATTTATTCAAGTTTAATATACGTAGTTTAATTGTTCATATTGTATATTATATATTATTATCATGAATCATTATTGTTATTATCTATTCATACTATAATATATATATATACTCGTACATACACATTATCATACAGTATATATATATATATATCCCGCATCATACAGTGATATTTCGGGCCATTCAACTACTGCCGAGGAACAATGGTCTGACGAGCAAATGGCTGGTGTAGCTCTTAACACTGGTCTCGTTGCCTGACCAAAAACCATGGAGAAGCGCATGGACAGGGAAGGTGTGGATGAATTGATGTTTCGGATCCGGGATGAATGGATGAAGAAAATAGACCCTGCCATTCATCGGGGTTGGAAGATGAGTGAAACCACTAAAAATTGGTGATTTTCAGGGTCAAACTGTTAATTTACTAGAGATCTAGAGGGTAAATACATCAAACTACTTTGTTTCAACCATTTTGTGGAGCTTTGTGTACTCTCAACTGCTCAAAATCTGTCAACGGCCTCCAAACTGACGTCCACCAGAAATCCACCGTGTACATAGGCCCCACGTGCCAGTCAACTTTTCGGCCGGGTGTATCCCTGAAATTCAACCGCTGAAACAGCGAAAGAGGATGAAACAAGGAAAAGGGACTTTGGAATGAGTCAATTTACTTTTGTTTCATGGCCATTCTGCGGTTTCAGCTCTTCAATTTCGGGCGGTAAAACTGCGGATTTTTCACGGCCTAGCTGTCCTAATTTGTGACTCGAAATCGGCTTCTGCGCTCACCAGAGCCAGCGGTAGTGCAGTCGAAACACTGCACAGCACTTGCTTTGGTTTCGGGCGACACCACTTCCCTTGAGCCTGGCAGGCGGTCATACATAAGATGTCATGAACAAAAAATCCCTGGGGAAAGCTTGGATGTAGTTTGATATTTCAATCATTGTCCAAAAAACATCGGGAGATAATGTCAACCGGCTCTTTTAGCAGCATGAAAAAAACGATATCCCTCCAGAACCATTTCTACACTGCTTCAACTTAAGTTGTGCCCAAATGCCGTTTCTTCCGGCAACTGTTTGGTCAAGCAAGGAGACCTCGTGACATGAAGGAGACCTCGTGACCTCGTGATGCAGAGGTGTTGCCATACAAACGTCCGGCTTTCTTAGGTGAAGTCTGATGGTGAAGTATAGCTGTGTGCTAAATTACAGCATCCACCATCCCCAACCCAATATCAACCTTCACCATCCACTGACGGTGAGGATTACCCAAGCAATTTAAGGCCGAATTACAGGGTTCCATCCTAAATAACAGTCATGACAAGGAACGAAGAAATGCAGCAACTGTGGCATTGACTTTGTTTGGAATTTGGCCTGCCAGGATGTTGAAATTTTCGTTTCCCCGTTCCACACATATCATTTGGCTTTTTCGGCCGTGATCAGGTCTTGTGTTCCTTTGAGCAGTAGACATTTCAGCAGCTGCTTGGTGGTTTCAACTCAACTATTTTCTGTAACTGGTTGGTGGCTTGGAACATTTTTTATTTTTCCATATATTGGGAATAATCATCCCAACTGACTTTCATATTTTTCAGAGGGGTAGGTCAACCACCAACCAGGTAATCATTCTTGTGATGATGCAGGTCACTTCAGGTCAAAAGTCATCAAAAGTCGGTCCTGGTTCAACAAAAAATAGCCACCACCGGGAACTGCAAGACGATCACGTGGATGCAGTTTGGCGATTCTGCAAGATCTCGCCAGACAACTTGCCGGATACAGTCGCCCGATGCGCCAGCGTGGGAGAGTTGAATGTGAGATTTAGTTGGCACTAGTCCAACCAATCTACCGCAATCTATGGGTCAAACATATTCAAAATTAGGTACTTCAAACATCTTCAAACCACCAGACCAAAGTCTGCGTCATCTTCGCTCAAAAGAAGCACGAATAAACCGTCCTTTCACAGTCGGATCTCAGATGGCATTGCAGTGACCTGCCATATTTTTACCACCCATGACCGGGAATGGTAAACATACAACCTATAAAAATGGTGATGACTGGGGGATGGTAAACATGACATTGTTTTAACATGTTTTAACCACATTACATCAGATGTTACTGACAAAATTGAAAAAACGTATAACATCCAAGGGCGAAGATAGAACACGTTTCAGGTGAAACTTCAGCCATGACCATGACATACCATGACCATTTCTGGCTGCATGGGCCAAGAGTTACCCCCTTGGGGTGGAGTGAGCTTTGAGATGCTGTGAGTAAAAGCGCAGCGTGAGGATTTCATCGGTGGCAGCAGGTAGTGCAGTTGAAATCACCGTGGGACACAGCATGTTCTTCACCAAGAAAAAGGTGGTCCCCATTGAGTCCCTATATATTTAGGGGGGTTCGTAAAATGGGTGTAGCCTATTAGCCTATGGGCTTCAATACTAAAACATATACTGAAATGGTCATTAGAGACATTGGATGATTTGGATGATTTGGATGATTTGGATGATTTGGGGTGCTCCTATTTTAGGAACCCCCCTATTACTGTATATTACTGTCTCATTGAATCCTCCTCTCCTCCTTGTATCTCCGGAGATAATTCTCCAGAGACAAGAGAGGGCCACCTCATGGCCCAAACAAGGCTCGCTGCTGAGAATAGATCTACTGATGATCTACTAGTCTATTAGTATAACGCTCTGCGCATCTGCGCATATGGATTTGATATGATTTCATGGCTCTGAAATATTGGCTTCGGAAATTTATATAGTCTCAATTCAAATTAGTACTTATTCGGTTCATGTACCATCATATGTTGCAGCGAACTCATGTAGTTTCATGCGGATTTGTTGATGCCGCAGAAGAGCGAGAATGGGAAACCCGGTAATTTTCATCCTAAAACCATAGCAATGTTGGGATTGTTGCTGCGAAGTGGGTTGAGTAAACTTGAGGTACTTGGATTTTCTGAAGGAGAAGCGAAGACAAATGGCCAGGGCCTCACACTCCAACGGACAAGCACTGGATCTGCAACCCTTCGAACCGTTCCCAGCCCCTCTCTGTTGAACCAGGTTTGTTGCTAAATCCTCCAATATGTCCTGCTTAAATGTACTTAGAGCATCTTAGAGCCTCATTTTTTCGTGGCCAAATCAATTGAATCTCTTTTTGTTGGTGCTCTTAGTCTTAGTCCTCAAATAGACAGAATTTTTGTAGTTGAATCACCACAAAAAATATCCAGACGCAAAGCTCCGCTATTCTCGAGAATCACCAAAGCTATTTTCAACGATGGGATGATATACTTGGGACCCAAGGACCTCCATTTTTGGTTGAACTGATGGAATGATTCCTGTTTGGCGTGTGATCTACCGAGGTTACCCTCATCTTTCCCAGTTTTTGTTGACGAAATGATTTCAATCCAAACCGCATCTGCCATAGGTCCATAGGTCTGGTGTTTTTCCGGACTTCTGCAGCTGATTGAAACCCATAACCCATATATGTTTCATGTTTTTTTTTTCGTGGCTCCGGGTGCCAACATGCCGAATTTTTCATCAACACCACGACCTGCGTACGACCAAACGTTCGCGAGGCGGTGTTGATCGTCAGCTCAGTTGCTGCTGGTGTGGTGGCACCTTTCTTGGTGGCTTGCCTCCGTGGCGAGCACGGGCGCCGAGGGAAGGAAATTTCTGGACGACTGGAGTAGATCTGGCGATTTCAGGTCTGGCGGTTGTGTTTTTCAAGTGTTTAAATAAACACAACTGGGACGACTGGTGATGCTATTTTTTTTTGGGGGGATGGGTTCAAAACGCCAATTGGATTATATTCATTATATAACTATATGTATAGTATGTTTGTATTTTTCACAGAGAATCATCGCTTTGGGACATTTGATCCCTACAGAAACACCAGATTTTTAGCTTGTCCAGAAAGGGTCGGATATCTTCAAGGCCAAAGTCTGGTAACTGGTGACTGGTCATAGAGATGGCGACAAAAATAGCCCATGGAAAAATCTATGCATTAAGAAACCATCAATGACCTTGCTGACAGAGGTTCCTCCCGGTGTGTTTTGATGGCCCCAGATGGCCCCAGGGCAACTGTCCATGGACCCAACCAGAACAGCCTAGATGATCCAGAAATGAGGAGTTTCCAAGTGAACCTAAGATTTTAATTAGATCAACATCGTTGTGTATAATTTTTACTCATCCTGTTCTGAGTCACTTTATGCTGATCTAGAGCTAGGACATCACAGGTGCAGTCAGCACATGATTACCCCACGTGATTTCCCAAGTGATTCCACTGCTGACAGTGTAGGTTTGGATGTTCGGCTTAGTTAGCGCTGGGAGAATCCCGCCTGAGTTCAAGTTCCATCCATTAGGCCACAAGAAAGCCTGGCAGCAGTGCAAATTATGGCTCCTTGGCCGCGGTCGGCCAAATTGTTCTGACAACTTTCGGATGACAACTTGAGGCTTTGAGGCCCCCTTTTTTTGGAACCGAGAGTACGCAGACAGAAATCCAAGATAGCAAAGTTCGCAATTCACTCAATCCCTATGTTTTTTGATTTTGTTTCTATTTAATTAATTTGTGTTGCTGCTATCTCCATTTGTTGCTGGTCATGTCCCTCTGGTTGTTTGGCAAGAAAAACATCAGTAATCGATGAAGTACAGTATTTCCTCCATCAGTATCATTTCAATTTACCCTCTGGTAAACTAACATAACTATGGAAAATCACCATTTTTAGTGGAAAAACTCACTATAAATGGCCATTTTCAATAGCTATGTAAACGTTTACCAGAGGGTATTTGAATCAAGTGGATTGATGAGATGCCGTTTTGGCTGATGAGATCAACCATTTGAAATGAATCCACTGTTTTCATTCACTTAACCACTGTTTGGTTGCCCCATCCGGATGGAAGCAAAACACAGAAAAACGCGGAACTTCCAAGTGAAGGATTTTACACTACGTTGATTTATAACCATCATTTTCACATCATGTTCCAATCATTTCCAATCAGTTTGCAATCATTTTCCAATCATTTTCCAATCATATTCCAATCATATTCCAATCATATTCCAATCATGTCCAATCATTTTCCAATTATTTTCCAATCATTTTCCAATCATTTCCAATCAGTTTCCAATCATGTCCAATCATTTTCCAATTATTTTCCAATCATTTTCCAATCATTTCCAATCATTTCCAATCAATCAATCTTTTCCAATAGTTTCATAATCGTAAGTTCCCAAACCTTAAATCCATCATTTTCACCCAAGGTGCAGCTGTTTACTCTGACAGTGCTGGCTTTGGGTGTCTATGGTGCCACTCAGGGTGGCACGCAACGGGAACTCTAAGGCCACTTTTATCGGGTGGCTCTACTTGGAGTACGTGGAGTTTATAACATTTATAATATTAGATATAGGTTATAGGCATATAATTATATATATATATGTGTACATGTTTTCAATATTATATAATATATTCATATTATAATTAACGTCCAGCGTTTGTGACGTAACTCCGTTCCTTTATGGGAAATTTTCCTTAAGTTTCTCCGTCCGCGGAGCTGCAGCGCCTGAAATTCCATCAATGGAGGTGTTCGATGGTGGAAAAAGATGGTTTTAGTATAGGATTTCCATGGATTTCCATGGGAAATTCCACTATAAACACGAAATAAATGGATGATTTGATTGGGAACATCTGAAAATCTATCGGAGGTTTGACTGGGAAATTTTTTATGGGAAATTCCATCAATGAAAGGCCCTGAATTCTTCGCCTCGGATCAGGAATCTGCCGATTTTCCAGCCATCCAATGGCTGCCATTTTCGGTGCGAATTCAGGTCCCAAGTTTGGAGAGCACCTTGGCCCCGCTGCGGATTCTGGAGATGTCTCCCCGCGACTTCATCCGGCCGTACGTGCCATATGGTGGAAACGGGTGGATGGGGAATCTGGTAGTTCCTTGTTTCGGGGTATCTTTGGACATCTTTGTTCAGAAACGGGGTACCCTCTGGTAAACTGTTACATAACTATGGAAAGATCCACCATTTTTAATGGGTTAATCAACTATAAACGACCATTTTCAATAGCTATGATGTTTGTTTACCAGAAGGTAATACCATAACACCCCTTAAAATCGCGGTAGGGAAGCTGCTCAGAATCCGTCGCTTAAGTCGCCCGTGTGGCGTGTGGACTTGAATTGCATGCAAAAACGCTCTCTACCGCGCAGCCGAAGGCCGAAGTGCAGCAGTGTAGCGGATGACAAGGGTCAATCCAGGGGAAATGCCCAGGTGTGTGGCAGGTGTTTTGTTTTTGAAGGTACCCATAGCCGTAGCCTCTGGTAATTTCACAGTTCGCGCGCTGGAAGGCTGGCCCATTTCGTTGGAGTTACCTAATTATATGTTATGGAAAATGAACATTTTCCAGTTCCCAAGCTGTTAGTCAGTACCAGAGGGTAGCAGATATATATATATATAATTTTATATACCCTCTGGTTATTTAACATAGCCATAGAAAATCACCATTTTTAATAGGTAAACCCAGGTAAACCATCTATAAATGGGTCATTTTCCATGGCTATGTTAAATAACCAGAGGGTATATATATATAATTATATATATATATATACATGTATTGGATCCCATCAACATTTGCTGCCCTGGACTGCCCTGGACATGACGGTGCCGGGCTTGGAGGGTCCAAAAACTTGGCTAAAAACAGGGTACCCGGCCTGGTAAACTGTTACATAACGAACTGGAAAGATCCACCATTTTTAATGGGTAAATCCATGTAAATCCACTATTTCTATGGCCATTTTCAATAGCTTTCTGTAAACGTTTACCAGAGGGTAACATTTCTCAGAACAATACATAGCCATGTTTACAGCTGGGAAGATGGGTCAAAAACTCAGGCTCTCTGGGCTTTCACCTTGAAAAAAAACCCTTGGAAAGCTGCCAGCGCTGCCAGCGTCGCGGATCAAAAGCGCATCGGCACGGCCGACATCATCGACATCTGAGATATCTGAGTATGGTGCTGGAAACCGATCATTTTCCCTGATCGTTTTCGATGAACATCCAGCTATCGCAGTTATTTTGAACTAACATGAACTAACGTCAAAAGCCAGGCCCCTAAGCTTTGACCCAGTTTTTCTTCCAATGGTCTAGTTGGAGACCATTCATTGGTATGATTTACCCTCTGGTAATTGAACATAGCTATTGAAAAATGACCATAAAAATTGTTGATTTACCCAACTAAAAAATGGTGATTTTCCAATTCACAAACCAGTTATGAACAGGTAGGATCATGTCCGGATGACCATCCCATCTGACCTGACCTGAGCACTGGAGTGCTGGGGAATCATCCCAACTGACCCGCAAGTTTCAGATAGATATTTGATGATATGTGTATAATTACACTTGCAATGGCTAATGATTTGTATACTATATTATATATCAGTAGTATGATATATGTATATATAGTTATTTATATATTATAGTTATAAAATCAATGTTTATTCTCCAATGTATATATATATATACACACTGGTTGGTGGTTTGGACATATCCTTCACATTTCCCAGGATGATCCCCACATGATCCATAGATGTCCTTTTCTCATTGGTTGGTTGATTAATAGAGGGGTTTGAAGGTTTACCCCTTTAACAACAGGTATATTTCTATGATCATAGATATTGATAGATGGTATACCTGGTATACCAGCTGGTTTTTTCCAGCTCCCGGCCCCTCTATTTTTACCATAAAAGGACATTTTCTTGAGATGATCCATAAATTGCATGGGACAACAGCAGGACACCCCATGACACCCCTCCCAGTAGAAAGCCATGGTTTTTTTGTGGAGATTCTCCCCCAGTTTCACCAGTGAGTTTTATGAGTGACAGATGCATTTTTTTTGAATGGGCCCATCCCATCCACAGGGAAGCAACATATGACATGTGAGCTGCTGGGGAAACCATTGCTCTGGCCCAAAGTGACTCTTTTGAGAAAGAAACATCGATCACTTTCCAATGCGTTCTGACGCAACACCAAGGACCTTACTTGTAGCTGCCCTATAGAGATTTCTCTTTCAGTCGATGAATTCCTTCTTTCGCGCAGCCAAGACATGTCAAAACTCAGACCAAGGGTAAGGCAGGACACGAAAAAATCCGCCAAGACAAGCCACTTAACCCACCATTTTCCGAAAGCAACGATCATGATTGGTGGTGGCAGACATAGCTGCTATGTGGGGTCCGAAATACTATACCCCATGGTACGCCAAATTGAATGATTTATCGAACATCTGGGGTATACATCATTTTCAGCCACACCCGTACGAACGCCAAAGCCAAATCAGATCAATTGGAATGATACCCAGGTGACTTTGGTGGTGACTTGACCTTGGGTGTAGCACTTGCCTGGTAGGAGGGAGCAATATAAAGAGCTATGGGCAGAAAATGTGTCCATTTTCCTATGAAATGGGGCGATAGTTAGAGTGACCCCAAGTTTCCCAATCACATGATCGTTCATCTTCATGTCATCTTCATGTCATCAACTTGCTACCAGCCAGCAAGCTTAACATCCCATGGCGGGGTGGGCGCAGCTGAAACCATGAAGGCTGCGCCCAAGGCTGCTGGATATGTGGAGGATCCTGCCCTTGGCTTAGAAGCTGGGTGTGTCTGTTATTTCCCGAGCCATTGGGCCATTAGTTGGTGGCGTTCTGATGGAAATCGAAGTGCACCACTTGGGGGGCAAATCTGATCATCCTATTGTCTCCCAACATGTGCTAATCATCTTCTTGTCAAATCCCAAGTTTCAGGGTTTCATAGCTTCTTGCAGTTCTGTTGTGCTTCATTTTATGCCAACGTCTGCGTTGCATACCCTGCTAAAGCATGCTAAAACAAAGATAGCAACTGGTCATCTCAGTTGATTCAATAGATTTCAATAGGAAAATCAATGAAAATCACGTACAGCTTGGCAATGCTCCATATATATATATATGTATATCCACACACACAGATATATATATATATATATCAGTATATACGATGTTCTTTTGTAATGGGCCAATATGGACCATCATTTGAACAAGAAAATTTGAAATCTTCCTTGCAGGCCGAGGTGGCCGCGGACCAGCTCTGCGCCTGGGACGCCAACACCCGGCGCTTCGGGCTGCAGTCCCTAGGGCTGCTGGGCCCGGCCGCGGCGGAGCATGTGCCGGCCATGGCCAAGCTGCTGGAAGACGAGGAGCCTGAGGCGGGGATGGGGATGGGGAGGATGGGGATGGGATTGCTACATAGTATGTTCTTGTTAAATACGATACAAAGAAAAGTAAGTGGAACTAGGTGACTTCTTCTTTGTGGTTACCCTCTGGTTATTTAACATAGCCATGGAAAATGGTCCATTTATAGATGATTTTCCCAGCTAGAAACCTCCATTTATTTGGGGGATTTGCCAGCCAGCTATGTTAAATAACCAGATGGTACATCTAAATTTGGCAATCTAAGATGATCTAAGTTGTGATTTGGACCACTTACCAGCTATGTTAGTCATAACCAGATGGATCCAGATGGTAAATCCCCTATAAATCCCCTGTAAATCCCATTATATCCCCTATAAATCCCCATAAATCCCATTTTATCCCCTATAATTAAATCCCCTATAAATCCCCATTAAATCCCATTAAATCACAATAAATCCAGATTAAACCCAGATGGTAAGTCTCCAACGGTCCCCCTTATATCTTTAAGCAGAACTCACCAGGTGCGTCGCGCTGCTTGCGGTGCCCTGGGGCGAGTGAAAGGTGGCGCCAGCGACCTGGTGAAAGCCCTGAGAGATGCCGAGGTGAGACCATCCGAGGTCATGGATGTTTGATATATATAGGTGATATATCCCATGACGGAAACCATAGGCAAAACCATAGGAAAACCATAGGAAAACCATAGGAAAATGGAGGTTTAGCGATATTCATAATGGATTTTCCAATATTTTCCAATAGTTACTGTATGTTAGTCATAACCAGATGGTAAAGAAAAAACACTGGAATATACATTACTTGGGGAATCTATGTATAAAGACGATATATAGTGTACCCCCTAAACCCAATGGTTTTGCTGATCAGTATCCCTATTTTTAATGGCTATTTCATTGGGAATATAGCCTATTTTCAGACAAACCCATATAGGTGATATATCCCATGACGGATCCATGGTGCTGGTATATTAATGGTGCTCCATGGATCCCATATTTTATCATCAATATACCCCAAATGTAATAGCCTCTGGTAAACTGTTACATAACTATGGAAAGATCCACCATTTTTAATGGGAAAACTCACTATAAATCACAATTTTCAATAGCTATGTTAAATTACCAGAGGGTAGTTGATATATTGGTTATACAATTGTCAACTATATGACCCAGTATGCATGTTGATATTTTACCTTTCAGAAATTTTCAGAATGTAGAAATGATGGGGCTCACAATCCAATGATGGCCATTTATTGGTATGATTACCCTCTGGTCAACTGTTACATAACGAACTGGAGAGATCCACCATTTTGTAGTTGGGTAAATCAACTATTTCGACTGGGCCATTTTCAATAGCGAAGCGTTAAATTACCAGAGGGTACTCCAAAGAAACGAAGAAAACATGAAAGATTTAGCAGAATTTCATCAGTAAAGCTAACCAAAGATACCCTAGAATCATGTTTTTTGAATCATCATTTACCCACAACAGTTTTGTTTACAGTATTTCACAATCTTTCATGGTGGATATAGATATATCAGATACAACATGGTTGGTGGTCTTGGATGGTCTTGGGCATTTCTTAGCCATCCTTGCAGAAGATTTTTCCAGGGAGTATTTTCAACCACCATAGTTAGTAAATGGATGTATAGCCTTCGTCGCCATTTTGATATATTTTGATGGGGTTAAAACAAGAACTTCCTACTGGAGATCATGGTGAACCGATGTGAACCGGGTGAGCGTTTCGTCTAAGCGATGGGATGATCACCAGTGATGGGATGGTGGAGCTCAGCATGGGAAGCGACGGACCCAGGACCCAGGACGGTCTTGTGATTTTTTCAGATCATGGTCACTGGGTCACTGGGTGGTTTGGAGCGACTTTTATGACTTTGAAAAGTTGGGAATGGAACATCCCTGACGAAGTCCATCATTCAGAGGGGTAGAAAACAAGATGAAGCCCACGAACCCGAATGCTCACACGTATGTTAATGGTACAGATGTCAATACACATGGTTATGCAGTCACGCACAATACCTTTCTGCAATAGTTTATTTGAACAGTCTTGTACATGTTCCCTTGTTACCAGTCGCAGTGTGGAATGTAAAGTGTAGAGTGGGGAGTGTAGAGTGTGTAAAGTGTAGAATGCGGAGTGTAAAGTGTAGAGTGTGGAGTATGGAGTGTAAAGTGTAGAGTGTGGAGAGTAGAGTGTGGAGTGTGGAGTGTAGAGTGTGGAGTGAGGAGTGTAAAGTGCAAAGTGTGGAGTGTGGAGTGTAAAGTGAGGAGTGTAAAGTGTGGAGTGAGGAGTGTGGAGTGTAAAGTGAGGAGTGTAAAGTGTGGAGTGAGGAGTGTGGAGTTTGTAAATTGTAGAGTGTGGAGTGTAAAGTGTAGAGTGTAAAGTGTAGAGTGTGGAGTGTAGAGTGTAGCGTGTGGAGTGGTGAGTGGAAAGTGTAGAGTGTGGTGTGTAGAGTGTGGAGTGTGGAGTGTAAAGTGTGGAGTGTAGAGTGTGGAGTGTGGAGTGTAAAGTGTAGAGTGTGGAGTGTAAAGTGTGGAGTGTAGTGTGGAGTGAGGAGTGCAAAGTGGAAAGCCTGGAGTGTAAAGTGTAAAGTGTGGAGTGTAGAGTGTTTAGTGTAGAGTGTAAAGTGTAGAGTGTGGAGTGTGGAGTGTAAAGTGTGGAGTGTAAAGTGTGGAGTGTGAAGTGTGGAGTGGAAAGTGTGGAGTGTGGAGTGTAAAGTGTGGAGTGTGGAGTGAGGAGTGTAAAGTGTAAAGTGTGGAGTGTGGAGTGTGAAGTGTAGAGTGTGGAGTGTGAAATGTGGAGTGGAAAGTGTAAAGTGTGGTGTGTAGAGTGTGGAGTGTGGAGTGTGAAATGTAAAGCGTGGAGTGTAGTGTAAAGTGTAGAATGTGGAGTGTGGAGTGTAGAGTGTAAAGTGTAGAGTGTAAAGTGTAGAGTGTGGAGTGTAGAGTGTAAAGCGACGAGTGTAAAGTGTGGAGTGAGGAGTGTAAAGTGTGGAGTGTGGTGTGTAAAGTGTGGAGTGTGGAGTGGAAAGTGTGGAGTGTGAAGTGTGGAGTGTAAAGTAAGGAGTGTGTAGTGTAAAGTGTGGAGTGTAAAGTGTAGAGTGTGGAGTGTAAAGTGTAGAGTGAGGAGCGAGGAGTGGAAAGTGTAGAGTGTAGTGTAAAGTGTGGAGTGTGGAGTGTAAAGTCTCAGGTGAGGAGTGAGGAGTGTAAAGTGCAAAGTGTAAAGTGTGGAGTGTAAAGTGTAGAGTGTGGAGTCTAAAGTGTAAATTGTGGAGTGTGGAGTGTAAAGTGTAGAGTGTGGAGTGCGGAGCTTCCCCCAAAGACACGGCGACGCCACAGGAAAACCAGAGACTCGAGACGAGACACGTGGGAGCACCAAAACGAACATTTCGTGCGAGACTTCCTCGCAATTTTGATATTTTCGACACGTTATCAAACAGGTTGGAATGTCACAAAGTGCCACGCCTGCCACGCAAAACGACATGACAACCTGCTTGGACACATTCGAATAGGAGATGTTTTCCAGCTTCCCCCATAGACACGGCGACGCCGCAGGAAAACCAGCGACTCGAGACAAGACACGTGGATGCAGAAAAACCAGCATTTCGTACGAGACTTCCTCCAATTTTGACATTTTTGACACATTATCAAACAGGTTGGAATGTCACAAAGTGCCACGCCTGCCACGCAAAACGACATGACAACTTCCTTGGAAACCTTCGAAAAGGAGAGGTTTTGCGGCTTCCCCCATAGACATGGCGAACCCACAGGAAAACCAGAGACTCGAGACGAGACACGTGGGAGCACCAAAACGATCATTTCGTACAAGACTTCCGGCGATTTTCACAGTTGGCAACATGACAAAAGGACAAGTTTTGCAGCTTCCCCCATAGACACGGCGAGGCCACGGGAAAACCAGAGACGCGAGACGAGACAGGTGGGAGCACCAAAACGAGCATTTCGTGCGAGACTTCCTCCAATTTTCACATTTTGTAGCTGCAAAATCGACATTTTCCTACGAGTTTTCCTTAGAACCTGAAAATTTGCAACCTCAAAATCGATGTTTCGTGCGAGGCTTCCGTCAATTTTCAGCACATCACACAAAATGCCACGCCTGCCACGGAATTTGCACCTTGTCACCACTTGACGCAGCCCTGCCAATGCGATTTGCAAAAAACACGCAACAGGACACGTCTAAAGTGCTGCGCCTGCCACGAAAAATGACGATGGACACGTCCAAAGTGCTGCGCCTGCCACGAAAACTGCAACACATCTTCTGACAACGTCACAAAAGTATTGCGCCTGCCACGCAAAACGACTTTCGACACGTTCCAGAACACGTCTGAATGTCACGAAGTGCCACGCCTGCCACGCGAAACGAAGCAACGACACGTCTGCAACCCCCAAAAAGGACCACCTCTGCAGAACTTCCCATAGGCACGGCCATACGGGGATCGCTCGAACGGTTGCGAACAGTTGCGAACGGTTGCGAACGGTTGCGAACGATTGCGAACGGTTGCGAACGGTTGCGATCGTGAACGCAACGTCGAGCGAACACACCCTCAACCCCCAGACCCCCAGAGTGAAACGGGAACCCTTGCTACGCATTCGGGAAAAACACCAACCAGATCATGGTTTAGATCCGTTTAGATCCGATTTTTTTTCGGTGAAGTCTGAGATCCATGCGGCATATCCAAGATATTCCAAGATCTTGGCGCCCCAAGAGATAGAATCGGAGGATCCAAGTTGACAACTTGGGTGATCCCAGCCAGAGGTGGTTCATGGCCTATCCTTACAGCTCTGTGGTGAGAGGAAAGACAAGTTTACTGGGAGTCGAGCTTTTGGATGATTGGTGGATATTTTTTTTCGATGGTTGGTTTCAAGATATTCCCAAACTGTCCACCTCAAAACGTCCTCAAATACGAGTTGTTCACCCTTCATTGATTCTAGCCATTCAACTTGCGGAGCCACACTTTTCTGGACAACTCTATATAATATAATATAACATAACATAATATAATATAATATAATATAATATATAATATAATATAATATATATATATACATATCACATACATATATATATATAATAATATATATATATATATATATTATTATATATATATATTATTATATATATATATATATATATATCATCATATATCTTTACCCATGTTTCGGAAAATCTTGAAATGTGTCCCTTGTGGCTGCGGGTACCTCAAACGGAGAGTCGGCCTTTTTGGGGGCGGCTCAGCTGTGTCAGGCAGGCGTCAGAGCCGAGGCAGCGACAGCCCTCGGTGGCCAGGCCAGTGGTGGATGGGGAAAATATGGTGCGTCTTTGAGCATCTTTAAGCCACGAAATGATGTGTGGATTTTTTTTGGACCTGTGAAGCCATCTACTGATTCTACTGGGAACAGGAGTGGAACAGGCTTTCAACGAGGCGCTGGAACGGTCACCCTGCAGCTTTTCATCAGTTCAACTAGGTAAACCATGGTTGGGTAGGTTCAATGGGTCATAGTTGCTGTTATAAAGTAGTCATTATTCAATCTTGGTGTTTTTTTTCAAGTGAACTCTCTCATACCTGTGCCCCCAAAAAACCAACTTTTGTATCTATAAGATCAGTAGCCATGTCTAGTGAAACGGATGAAAATGGCAGCCGCTCAGCGCCATGCCGGGTTTCGTGGGGTTTTGGAGTTCCTGGTCCTGGCGAAACCGGGGGAAGCACTTGGCTTTCGCTTTTCCCCGGCGCATCCAGACTGCTGGCGGCGTGGGTCCCAAGAACTGTGCTGCAAACAGAGCGGCTGCTGGGATGACTTTTGGAATCCTGCCAGATGCTGCCTGGGCCAAATTGAACTTCCTGAAGTCCCAGACTCCGATTGTCTGGGCCCCATGCCTGGACTGGAAGACCTGGTTCTGTCCGAGCCGTCCCAAGAACGGCCCTTTGTCTTTCTGTGGGATGAAAAGACCGGTGGCACGACGTTCAATGATTGGCTCCTGGCTTCCTCCTCACAGTTGGGACGCTTGAATTCCACTCACATCTCGGATTTCGGATGGCCTAATGTCATTGGAACTCCATTTTTTCTGAAGACCTATGAGAGATCAAAACTTGAATCCTTGCAAATCCTATCTGCCACAGTTGATTGGAACATATTTTCCGCACTTGGCTGTGCTCCCAAGCGCCGGCCCAGCTGTTTGATTTTGCTGCGAAACCCTGTGGACCGGTTTCTGTCCTATTACCTCGAGCGATCAGATCGGATATTGGAAGGTGGTAGCCTTCCGATCCGCATGCTTACCAATTTTTCCCTGCAAGAGTTCCCTGATTCTGACCTTGTCCGCTGATTAACGTTGATTGATGTTGATTCATTCATATATCTTATAGAATGTTGCTTTTTATGCCGATTTGTGTTGGTTTATGTTGATTCACACTGCCTTGCTTCATTGCTTTTGCCTTACCTGTCCTCTCACATTTTTTTGCTCAAATATGAAGGAAAAGGGGCCAACATCCCCAGGTTCGAAGAGTATCTGGACTCGGTGCGCTTCGATCGCTTCTCGGAAGAGCTGAGGGCAGGATTTTGTTCTTTTCTTTCCAATCCACAAGTTTTTGATGATGGACCATATTTAATATTTTATTAGTTTTGATTATATATTTGACATATTTTGACACCCAACAATAAACAATACTATGCCATGCCAACATAGTTCACTTCACAACATGGTGTTGCTGTTTTTTGTTTACTGAATAAAAATGACACAATAATTAGACAGTGGATACAATTAAGTTAAGGGTCTATTTTGAGTTTATATATTAACTAACTATAGGGCGATGACAACGGCAAAAACAGCAACTGCAACTTTAACTGCAACTGCCGCATAAATCAACAGCAACAACAACGCGAGCAGCACCGCAGCGATGCAGGAAAAACAATAAGCACAGCAAAAAGAGCAGCACACGAGACTTTACTTCGAGTGGTCCCCGTGCACCAAGTGACATTTGAAATATCAGTTCGTATATTTAAAAATCTGAATATTTAAATGTAGTTACCGTATATTCTATTATTCTGACATTCTGGCATTCTTTCTGCTCTATCTGACATATATTCTGGCATTCTCTCACGTGTTCGGGCCCGTGCTGCCTCCGGAGCTTGCGAGAGGGTGGGGAAATCAAGAGAAACAGAGCAAAACCAGCAGTAACAGGAGCAACAAGATTAACATATGTTAAAATCAAGAGCCACAACAACAACAAGAAGCAACCTACAACCACAACCAACAACCAACAACCAACACCACGACCACAACCACAACCACAACCACAACCACACTACAACCACAACCACAACCACAACATACCACAACCACAACAACCACAACAACCACAATCACAACCACAACCACAAGTGCAAGTACAAATAAAAGATAAGGTAAGCACAAACGTAGGCACAATTACTAGCACAAGTACAACCAGAAACAGAGACACCGGAGCCAAATGTAGTTCCCGTGCAACCGTTTCTTGACAAGTGTGGCCCAACAGTACCACAACCACAGAAACAACAGCCACTCAAAATGTAGCTCCAGCAAAATCCATGCCCTAACCACGTCATATAATAGAATGGGCTAGCGCCCTGGTGCCGCCGACCCCCCTATTTGGGGGTCCTGTAGAGAGAGGGAGAGAGATAGATGGATGGATGGATGGATGGATGGCTGGCTGGATGGATGGATGGATGGATAGGTAGAGAGATAGAGAGAGAGAGAGATAGACAGATAGATATATAGACAGTTGGATAGACAGATAGATAGATGGATAGATAGATAGATGGATAGATAGATAGAGAGGGAGAGAGAGATAGATAGATGGATGGATGGATGGATAGATAGATAGATAGATAGATAGAAAGATAGGTAGATAGATGGATAGATAGATAAGGTTTTGAGGGTTTTGAGGGTTTGAAGCCGGGCAAACGGCAGTCTTGAACCCCGTGAAAAACGATGGCAGGGGCATGTAGCTGGAAGAGTAAGAGTTGTTGCCTTGGAAAGGCCTGCGGAAGCGTTTGGAGGGTTTGGAGGGTTTTGAGGGTTTGAAGCCGGGCAATCGGCAGTCTTGAACCCCGTGAAAAACAGATGGCAGGGGCATGTAGCTGTAAGAGTTGTTGCCTTGGAAAGGCCTGCGAAAGCGTTTGGAGGGTTTTGAGGGTTTTGAGGGTTTGAAGCCGGGCAAACGGCAGTCTTGAACCCCGTGAAAAACAGATGGCAGGGGCATGTAGCTGTAAGAGTTGTTGCCTTAGAAAGGCCTGCGGAAGCGTTTGGAGGGTTTTGAGGGTTTTGAAGGTTTTGAGGGTTTTGAGGGTTTGAAGCCGGGCAAACGGCAGTCTTGAACCCCGTGAAAAACAGATGGCAGGGGCATGTAGCTGTAAGAGTAAGAGTTGTTGCCTTTGAAAGGCCTGCGGAAGCGTTTGGAGGGTTTTGAGATGCTTTGAGGGTTTTGAGGGTTTGAAGCCGGGCAAACGGCAGTCTTGAACCCCGTGAAAGACAGATGGCAGGGGCATGTAGCTGTAAGAGTTGTTGCCTTGGAAAGGCCTGCGGAAGCGTTGGAGGGTTTTGAGGGTTTTGAGGGTTTGAAGCCGGGCAAACGGCAGTCTTGAACCCGGTGAGAAACAGATGGCAGGGGCATGTAGCTGTAAGAGTTGTTGCCTTGGAAAGGCCTGCGGAAGCGTTTGGAGGGTTTGGAGGGTTTTGAGGGTTTGAAGCCGGGCAAACGGCAGTCTTGAACCCCGTGAAAAACAGATGGCAGGGGCATGTAGCTGTAAGAGTTGTTGCCTTAGAAAGGCCTGCGGAAGCGTTTGGAGGGTTTTGAGGGTTTTGAAGGTTTTGAGGATTTTGAGGGTTTGAAGCCGGGCAAACGGCAGTCTTGAACCCCGTGAAAAACAGATGGCAGGGGCATGTAGCTGTAAGAGTAAGAGTTGTTGCCTTTGAAAGGCCTGCGGAAGCGCTTGGAGGGTGTTGAGGGTTTTGAGGGTTTGAAGCCGGGCAAACGGCAGTCTTGAACCCCGTGAAAGACAGATGGCAGGGGCATGTAGCTGTAAGAGTTGTTGCCTTGGAAAGGCCTGCGGAAGCGTTTGGAGGGTTTGGAGGGTTTTGAAGGTTTGAAGCCGGGCAAACGGCAGTCTTGAACCCCGTGAAAAACAGATGGCAGGGGCATGTAGCTGTAAGAGTTGTTGCCTTGGAAAGGCCTGCGGAAGCGTTTGGAGGGTTTTGAGGGAGGGTTTGAAGCCGGGCAAACGGCAGTCTTGAACCCCGTGAAAAACAGATGGCAGGGGCATGTAGCTGTAAGAGTTGTTGCCTTGGAAAGGCCTGCGGAAGCGTTTGGATGGGTTTTGAGGGTTTGAAGCCGGGCAAACGGCAGTCTTGAACCCCGTGAAAAACAGATGGCAGGGGTAGCTGTAAGAGTTGTTGCCTTGGAAAGGCTGTAAGAGGGTTGTCTTGAACCCCGTGAAAAACAGATGGCAGGGGCAAGGCCTGCGGAAGCGTTTGGAGGGTTTTGAGGATTTTGAGGGTTTGAAGCCGGGCAAACGGCAGTCTTGAACACCGTGAAAGACAGATGGCAGGGGCATGTAGCTGTAAGAGTTGTTAACTTGGAAAGACCTGCGGAAGCGTTTGGAGGGTTTTGAGGGTTTTGAGGGTTTTGAGGGCTTGAAGGCGGGCAAACGGCAGTCTTGAACCCCGTGAAAGACTCAAAGACAGATGGCAGGGGCATGTAGCTGTAAGAGTTGTTGCCTTGGAAAGGCCTGCGGAAGCGTTTGGAGGGTTTGAGGGTTTTGAGGGTTTGAAGCCGGGCAAACGGCAGTCTTGAACCCCGTGAAAGATGATGGCAGGGGCATGTAGCTGTGATAAGTGTGAGTAAGAGTTGTTGCCTTGGAAACGCTTGCGGGAGCGTTTGGTTGAGCCCCATGATGGCAGGGGCATGTAGCTGTAAGAGTTGTTGCCTTGGAAAGGCCTGCGGAAGCGTTTGGAGGTTTTGAGATGCTTTGAGGGTTTTGAGGGTTTGAAGCCGGGCAAACGGCAGTCTTGAACCCCGTGAAAAACAGATGGCAGGGGCATGTAGCTGTAAGAGTTTGTTGCCTTGGAAAGGCCTGCGGAAGCGTTTGGAGGGTTTTGAAGGTTTGAAGCCGGGCAAACGGCAGTCTTGAACCCCGTGAAAAACAGATGGCAGGGGCATGTAGCTGTAAGAGTTGTTGCCTTGGAAAGGCCTGCGGAAGCGTTTGGAGGGTTTTGAGGGTTTGAAGCCGGGCAAACGGCAGTCTTGAACCCCGTGAAAGATGGATGGCAGGGGCATGTCACTGTGATAAGTGTGAGTAAGAGTTGTTGCCTTGGAAACGCTTGCGGGAGCGTTTGGTTGAGCCCCAGATGGCAGGGGCATGTAGCTGTAAGAGTTGTTGCGTTGGAAAGGCCTGCGGAAGCGTTTGGAGCGTTTTGAGATGCTTTGAGGGTTTTGAGGGTTTGAAGCCGGGCAAACGGCAGTCTTGAACCCCGTGAAAAACAGATGGCAGGGGCATGTAGCTGTAAGAGTTGTTGCCTTGGAAAGGCCTGCGGAAGCGTTTGGAGGGTTTTGAGGGTTTGAAGCCGGGCAAACGGCAGTCTTGAACCCCGTGAAAAACAGATGGCAGGGGCATGTAGCTGTAAGAGTTGTTGCCTTGGAAAGGCCTGCGGAAGCGTTTGGAGGGTTTTGAGGGGTTTTGAGGGTTTGAAGCCGGGCAAACGGCAGTCTTGAACCCCGTGAAAGACAGATGACAGGGGCATGTAGCTGTAAGAGTTGTTGCCTTGGAAAGGCGTGCGGAAGTGTTTGGAGGGTTTTGAGGGTTTGAAGCCGGGCAAACGGCAGTCTTGAACCCCGTGAAAAACAGATGGCAGAGGCATGTAGCTGTAAGAGTTGTTGCCTTGGAAAGGCCTGCGGAAGCGTTTGGAGGGTTTGGAGGGTTTTGAAGGTTTGAAGCCGGGCAAACGGCAGTCTTGAACCCCGTGAAAAACAGATGGCAGGGGCATGTAGCTGTAAGAGTAAGAGTTGTTGCCTTGGAAAGGCCTGTGGAAGCGTTTGGTTGGTTTTGAGGGTTTTGAGGGTTTGAAGCAGGGCAAACGGCAGTCTTGAACCCCGTGAAAAACAGATGGCAGGGGCATGTAGCTGTAAGAGTTGTTGCCTTGGAAAGGCCTGCGGAAGCGTTTGGAGGGTTTGGAGGGTTTTGAGGGTTTGAAGCCGGGCAAACGGCAGTCTTGAACCCCGTGAAAAACAGATGGCAGGGGCATGTAGCTGTAAGAGTTGTTGCCTTGGAAAGGCTTGCGGAAGCGTTTGGAGGGTTTTGAGGGTTTTGAGGGTTCGGGCAAACGGCAGTCTTGAACCCCGTGAAAAACAGATGGCAGGGGCATGTAGCTGTAAGAGTTGTTGCCTTGGAAAGGCCTGCGGAAGCGTTTGGAGGGTTTGGAGGGTTTGGAGGGTTTGAGGGTTTTGAGGGTTTGAAGCCGGGCAAACGGCAGTCTTGAACCCCGTGAAAAACAGATGGCAGAGGCATGTAGCTGTAAGAGTTGTTGCCTTGGAAAGGCCTGCGGAAGCGTTTGGAGGGTTTTGAGGGTTTGAAGCCGGGCAAACGACTGTCTTGAACCCCGTGAAAAACAGATGGCAGGGGCATGTAGCTGTAAGAGTTGTTGCCTTGGAAAGGCCTGCGGAAGCATTTGGAGGGTTTTGAGGGTTTGAAGCCGGGCAAACGGCAGTCTTGAACCCCGTGAAAGACAGGTGGCAGGGGCATGTAGCTGTAAGAGTTGTTGCCTTGGAAAGGCCTGCGGAAGCGCTTGGAAGGTTTTGAGGGTTTTGAGGGCTTTGCGGGTTTGAAAGCGGGCAAACGGCAGTCGTGAACCCCGTGAAAAACAGATGGCAGGGGCATGTAGATGGCTGGGGCATGTTGCTGAGAGAGTTGTTGCCTTGGAAGGGCGTGTGCCTTTGCCTTCGACCAGAGAGCCAAGTTCCACACCTTCGGTGGTCCCAGGCGCCACCCCTTTCTTGGCAAAGGCCGGGGTCGGCGGATAAAATTCAGATAAACTCCTAACAGCCCTAAATGAGGGCGGGTAGGCATGGGTGTGTCATCGGACTGGCACCAGGAAAACCTGTTGCTGGCAAAATCACTGGCAAAAGTGGCCCCTCAGCGCAGGATTAAATATAAGTAATGTTGGTTTATGTTGCTTGTTTTCTCATGGATCGCAGGTTCTGTCACAAACTAATGGCAGTTCCTTTCCCGTCAAAAAAAATTCTAAAACACATGCACCTGTCTACCTCAAAGTGCCGGAACAGTTGGGGTAGTATTATGTTAAAATACCGTTGAAGTTCCGACACATGCTATCTCGGGAGATAGTATATCCCTTTGGGTGATGAATTCCCCCATTGGTTCCTGCTAAAACCGCGTCATTTTCTGGCTTCAAACCCAGTTATTCCGCGTTGTTCGGGGACAAAACCAACTTTTCCTTTGACGGTTCCTTTAACAAAGGGGGGTAGCCCAAAATAGATGATTGATTTCATGGGAAATCCATCTATGGATGATAAGTGACAACTGTGTTTTTTTTCCCCATGACTTTGGAAACTTGAACAAATCGCAAAACCCCGAGGTTTGCGTTTCAGTGGTTCCGAGACGGGTCTCTTTTGCAACACGGAGAACGGCCAGTTGTGCCTCGATGACGCCAGCACAGCGGAAGCGTCGGAGGGCGGACCTGAGACTTTTGCTTTCAGGCTTGGTGGGCATGAAATGATGGGGCTCACAATCCAGTAATGGCCATTTAATGGTATGATTACCCTCTGGTAAACTAACGTAACTATGGAAAGATCCACCATTTTAAACGGGTAAATCCACTATAAATGGCAATTTTCAATAGCTATGTTAGTTTACCAGAGGGTACTATCCAGATCAAGATCAATATCTATGCAAATCAATAGAAAAATCAATCCCATAATTGAACTCTCATTAGATTGAGTATAATGAAATGATGGGGAAGATGAGAATCAACTATTGTACTATCAAAATCAATGTCGACAATAGCAGATCTAATTCAAACAAGAAAACATGTCGCAAGAAATGCGCTGATTCTCAAGCGACGTTCTTATTTCTTGGGAGGAAGGAGGTGCTTAATCATTTTTGGAAGAGAAACACGCAGTGCGGATTTCTGTCATTTCTGTATTTTCTGTCATTTCTGTCGGACGTGTCCTGTTTGTAGGAGCTTTGGTGGCCCTCAAAATCGCCTCGCACGCATGCTGGACCCACCATTGGGACGGATCTCAGTGGCAAAAGAACGGCTGAAACGATGCACAGTGAGCTTGCAAAATGAGGCGGGGCCATAGCATACCCTCTGGAAATCTAACCTGGTTGGTGGTTTGGAACATTTTTTTTTTCCATATGTTGGGAATAACGATCCCAATTGACTAAAATGTTTCAGAGGGGTTGACAGTTGAAACCACCAACCAGTAACATTGCCATGATAGTAAATGACCCATTTATTCATATTTATTCAGGGTTGCTCCCAACATCACAGGTACAAGGGGGATAAATTGGCAACATATATAAATAACATGGGTAAAATTGCCAAGGCTAACTTTCCTGGCTTTGGCTATCATTTACCATCATTTACCTATCGGCTGATCAACCCGTTTATCAAAAATGATGATTTTGCATGGCTATGTTAAGTTACCAGCTACCCTCTATGTCTGAGTCTAAGTTGAAGACCAAATTTTAATTTGGGGTTGCCCAATGTTGACTAAGTCGATTCAATTTAGGAGTTTTACAGAGTTTTACCATGTTTTACCCATTGCGATTTGGTCAGCCCCTCCAACGGTGCAGTGGAGAAACCTGCAGTGCCAAACCCTGTGAGGACTTTTCGAACCACTTGCGTGTTCTACGCAAATTTCAGCCCTGGATCAGTCAGGTTCACTTCGCAGACTCCGACGCAAGCATGCAGAACAGCTACAATCGTACCCGGTTTGGTTTTCCTATTTTTAATGAATAATAGCCCAATTTGGATGGTTATATAGGTTATGATTGCTATTTTTATTTCAATCGTCTTTTTTCCCTATTTTTGTCCTATTTCATTCCCATTTGGACCGATTAGCCCAATCGACTGATTCTCTTGGTGGCTTCAACGAGGTAGGGAGTCTGCATACTTGCGAGACCACTTGCCAGAAGCCTTTCGTCGGGCCATCGCAGAGTTCAATTCAGCAGATATGGAGTTGTATCATCAAGGTCAGGAACTGGGAAATGCATGGAAATGCCGAAAAGGGATTCAACATATTCAGACAATCGCCTGACTTTTTATGTTGTTTTTCTCATCGACTCGTAACTCCTAACCTACAACTGCACCGAGCCTACTTCAACTTACATCTAACTGGGGTTATGAGTTATGGCACATGTACTGAGTGAAGCATCAGGTGTTTTTCCGGGTTGGAGAGCCGCTGTAGGAGTGGAACAATTCTACCAGCAAGTGACCCTGGCGCGGAAGAATAGCCTGCTACCGGTCAGTAGCCTGTGGCCAGAGAGCATCACTTTGCCGTCCAAGGATTGGGAGGTGTGCAAGGGTCCAACAAAATGTTCAAGGCTACTGTTTGGTGAAAGATGGAACGTTGGAAGTTGGAAAGTCTCATAGTTTACTGAAGTTCTCATGATTTCACTTAGTGGATGTTCTATGATTTTCTATGTTTTTTTTCCGTTGCATGAGCAATAAAACTGTAGATTGCGAGGGTAGCCCCAAATGTCCCCAAACTTGGAGGCTTTCAGATGCAGTGACGATCGTCTTGGATTCAGTCATTGGGTATCGTTTATGGTCTTAGGGTTGTCAAATGGATTCACTGATCCTAAACAACATGGAGGGGTGATTGAAGTGGAAATAACTAATAGTGAAGATGATGATGAAATACCTCATGGTTATAATCAACCATTGTGAAGATGATGATGAATTCATGGTATTTCCGGTTTCTCCATTTGGAGACAACCCCCATCAATCAAGCCCCTGTCTCTTTACCATGGTTTGTGACCCCCCCAGGTGACGTGGCGTTTTTTTCAAGAGGAACTTCCAACCACTTTCTTCATCCGTCGCCTGACACGATGCCGCATCACACGCTTGGCGTCCCAATGTGCCAAACTGGTAGGGGAGTCCATGCCAGACGGGGTGGATTACCAGCTGCAGCCGGAACTCACTGAGCACATTCTTCAGGTCATCAGTCATGAGTTCTACCAACGTCCACCTCAAGAGTTCTATCAGTCACGAAGACCTGAAGACGGATGTTTTGAGTGGTTTTTTTAAGTGGTGACAGTGGGTCAAGACCTGCGCAGAGCTTTCTTTTTGCATTGCACTTCTATATTTCAGCAGTTTTTAGATGTTTTTAGTCTAAAATCTATTCTACTTATATATAATATATATATATACCCAGGACTTCCTGGCCGTGGTCTAACCATGATCCAGCACAACGTCGTGGTTTTACCAGAATCCATGCTTATATTCTGATCTAAGGAGTAACTCATCATTTCATGATGCTGGCTGCTATTCCAAGGTTTCTGATGCTCTGAAAGATATCACCTTTAGCTGAATTTAGCACACAAATGTGTGGAAGCTGGTGGTTTTAGCAGCCGTGATCACACCGTGAGACAACCGTGAGACACCGTGAGACCCCCCCCCGAACGTCGTGATTTTGTGTATTGGCGTCAAGGTTTTACCGTGAGACAACCGTGAGCCAACAGTGACTAACGGCTACCCTGTGTGTGTCTGGTGGTATAGACACGAGAATGATGATGGTGAAGCATACACTTTACTTGATCAACATGTGTTTTAATGCATGAACATGAGAGTGATGATGATAAAATCGATACCTTAATTTGACGATGTATGCACGTCGTGGTCTTACCGTGTCTTTCGTCTACCTCGTGGTTTAACTATGTCTTTTGAAGTCCTGGGTATATATATATAGGCATTTGGGGGGCGGATAGTAGCAGCTGAAATGACAACCATTGAGACCCAGACCAGAACGATTTTGTTGCGACTTTGTTGGTGAGCCTTGGCCATTCACATCCCTCGTTTGGAATCATGAGCCCAGCCCACACCACACCATCGGAAGCGGATAGATGACACAGTTTCTAGCTCCATCAATGCATCCCCCATTGACTTGTGCACATTTTTGAGAGGGGTGGCTCACCCACCAATCAGTTTTGCTGCTTAACAACCCGTGAAATCCCAATTTTGATATATATTTTTGCTGTTGAAACATGGTGAAAAGGTCGGTAAAACCTCCATTTCATACTAGTTAAATCATGTTGAATAGTATTAAATCATGTTAAGTCATCTTAAATCCCCATGTTTCACATCTTTCAATGGCCTTTCGCCTCAGGCTCCGGAGCCACGACTGGATGCGGCTCCACGGCAGCGACGCAAAGGGGGCTCCGCACCGCGTGGTGGCGCTGCCGGACTTCGGGGAACTACTGGACGACGCCTGGGGTGAGGCGCAGCGCAGGCTGCGGTGAAAACGACGCGCAAAAAATTCGGGAGCGCTGGATGGGGAACAGCTGATAAAAAGATGGTGGTTGATGATGGTTGATGGGAAAATTCAAAGATGCCCAAAGTGACGTAGGTCTAGGACATGGTTATGATGGGAAGTTACGATAGAGAAATTGCCCCAAGACCATTCAAAGCCCAGCAGTTGATCCACTTGATGGTTGATTCTCAGAGCAGAGAAACCGAGAGAAACTATCCTGGCCACAAAGCCATTCGAAACGCGTGGCTGCACATTTGCAGCCACTTGTGTAAACAATCTATTTGGATCTATTTGGTCCGTTGGTGTTTTTTTTTGAAGGGCTTAAAACCATTAAAATCCCCTGCGGCTTCGCAGCTGCTTGACATGGTCATCCGGACTCCAAGTGGTTTGATTTTCCATCAGATTTGAGTCCATCAGACCCCAATTGACACGGACTTGAATCCTTTTTGGATGGGCTGCAAGCAGTGTTTTAGACAGGGCAAGTGGGTCATATGGGATGCCCCACAGTGGAGATTCAAGGGTTTGTTGTTGGCATTTGCCATGCCATGGAAAAACCCCGGATTAATAAACCATGATTTATGAAAAACCATGGGGGTACTCCTCCAATAGTCATAATATGTCATAACCTGATACTTAAATGGTACCCTCCCATTTAAACAGCCCAGGGGTTTATTAATCCAGGGTTGACATGAACTTGTGGAATTGAAAGTTTTCAGATGTCTTCAACTCTTCCCAGAAAAGGCCACGTCCCAAAAACCCTTCCAAAGAAATTATTTCAGTGCAGGAGATGCGGTATCACAATTTTCATGGTAGGAAATACCTGATTTAGGAAGCTGGGAAGATTTTGCACCTTGCATGTTTCTGACCCTCATCGCGGGGCTCTGTTATTTCACAGTAGACGGATTTTCCTAGAACTCACTGCCATGGGTCAAAATATGTCAAAATTGGGTACCCGAAAAACCAGATGGCTCATACTAGTGCCGAAAATCTGTGGTTTTCGGGGCATTCATTTTTGGCCCATACTATCTGAACATTGGAAGGTGTTGTTTTTATTGTTACTGGTTGGTGGTTTGGAACATGACTTTTATTTTTCCATTCAGTTGGGAATGTCATCATCCCAACTGACGAACTCATATTTTTCAGAGGGGTTGCAACCACAAACTAGTATTTGATGTATATATTTGATATTTGTCTATCAACAGAAAGCGCTTGGATGACAAAGAAGTGTCCAATCATTGCCACTGGCGCCATGTCCATTTCATACAGCCACATCATGGTGTCCGGATTAGCGGCTCAAATTCTCTTGGCGTTGGTGGTTCTTGGTTACCGCCAAAGCATTTTGCATACTTTCTGAGTTGATCCCCATATCTTCCCTTGACAACAATAGGCATTTTGCATGTGGCCATCCAAACACCATCGCAAAAACGAGGAACTAGATGCACTGGTTTGTTGAATGGTATTCAAGCCCACATCTATTGATAAATATTGTAATGTGACTAGTATACTATTAGCCTCCTGTAAACTGACATAGATGTGGAATGATGTGGAAAACCCAGCATTTGTAGATCATTTCCCTAGGGAAACAGTGAAACCGTGGGTTTTCCGGGCGTCGGTACCAGGCTCTGCCCGCCGGACAGCTCACTTCCCTCGCATCCATGGCCAAGGCTTTGGGATGGGAACCACAAAGCCATGGAAAGCCATGGCACCAATTTGGCCCGGATTCTGGGATGATGTTTGAATATGTTTGATACTTTTTGCGTCTGCTTTTGGGAGTTTGATGGATTTTTTGGGAGTTTGGTGCTGCATTTTTTTGGAAAGTATTGGTATGGTAAAATTTCATCACGACCCCACCGCGACCTCACTGCGACATGACGGGAAATGGATTTGGGTAACTGTCCTTGTGGGTGGACCCCTTCAGGTTAGTGATTTTTTTTATAGATTATTGTAATCGATGGAGATGGCTGTGTTGGGGATGTAGGAATTCCATTAAATTCCCAAATAATATGGATGTTTACAGACATCCGATACGAGTCCTCTATTACTGACAATTGATGTGGTTGTGACACCTTCGAGACAGTTTTTTTTTTGCTGCAATTTGGGTTGATTCCCCTGTTTCTGCAAATTAAAAGCATCACAATGTTTGAATGAAACTGCATCATTTCTCGATTGGCATTTCAATTTTGGCACTTGCATTCTGAATTTGTGTGGATCTGATATATATATAATACACATATTATATATCTTATATATATAATATATTCTTTAATATTTGACTATTAGAATTGTAGGAACAGCTAGCTGGAAGGGATTCATATGGATTGTTTTGTTTAATGATGTATACCAGCCAGTATCATCTTGTACCGTTCACCTCCTGGTTTGTGCCAGGACGTAGATCAGGAGGTACAGCTGGCTGCAGTGAAGTCTTTGGCCACGCTCAACCAGGCGACGGAGCTGGCAAACATAGACATCTTTAAAGGCGGTTTGCGCCGGACCAAATGCCTGAAGTTTGTCGGTTCTATTCCGATTCTTGGTCTTCTTGGTCTATTTCGATCAATCTCGTGGATTTTTTGTTCGGGATAGTTGGATACAGGGTTGGATGAAAAAGAAGCCCTGAGTAAGGAATGAATTTCTCACTAACTGGGTCAAGGAGGTTGCCTATACCATTTGAACATCCCTGGATATCCTGGATCAGACATGATCAAACACAACATTCTCTCTGTTTTCCTGGGTCGATCTGAGGCCACTGCAAGGAACCAAAATCAGCAGCTGAAACACATTGGAACCATTTTCTTGTAACCCATTGTAACCCGTAACCCTTTTGGAAGGATTTGATCATAATTCTCCAACATTTCTACTTCTACATTTTTTTGTGCAGAAAAATATCATGTTTTTTCCCGCTTTGGAGGCAACATATTTGGACCAGTTCATGCTCAGCGGCTTTCCGACGGTGTGCAGCTCAGGGCTTTTGAAAAGGGAATGTCATTGGATCCATATTGCCATGGTCAAAACTCAAAACATGGTGTGTTTCCCCACAAAGAGGGAATTTGGTTGATATATGTTGATATTTAATATGCCCATGATGCTTACCCATATAATCCCATACACCGCGTTTTGACTATAGCACTATGAAATACATAGAAATGATGAAGTGCGTTGCCCCTGTGAACCCTCATTAAATACAAGTGAAATACTTTGGCGGATTTTTAGCTAAACCAAGTCTGTGTATTTTCAGTAAGAATATATACCCTCTGGTAATTTAACATAGCTATTGAAAATACCCCATTTATAATTGATTTACCTATTTAAAATGGTGATTTTCAATAGCTATGTTAAATTACCAGAGGGTAAATACGAGGATATTTGCCTGGCAGGAAAATGGATTTGTCTGAAAATTTTTGGTCGCCAAAATCCAACGGTTTATCAGCATCTTTCCGGTTGTATTTGATGGTGGGATTCCATCAATGGGGGTTCACCCCAAAATGGACGCCCCAAATGGTGGGAAATCTTGCTGAACATCCAAAAGTGCGTCGATAGATTTTTGTTCATCAGTTATAGAGGAAAACCTAGTCTTCCATCATCAGGCTTGGGTACCGCCTGTGTGAAGCTTTCCCAGTCCAGATATAGGTCCCAAAGTAGTGAATACTCAAAAAGTGATCCAAAAATGGATTGGTGAAAAAAATAGGGGGTTACCCCCAGTTATCATCCATGTTTAGTAAGATTTCCCACCAGTTGGCCCAAGGCCCCAGGTCGTCCATAGCCCAGGTGGTGCGCGCCGCCGTAATGGAGGCAGATGGCCTGGGGTCAGCTGGATTCAGCTGGATGGCCGGTATGGCTAGCTGCGGCTACGGGACATGATGTAGAAATGGAGGATCGAAACCATTGCCGTGTTTGATAAAATCCGGTCCTGGTTGATGAATTATTGATGAATTTTGGAAGTTCCGCAAAATTGTGATGCCATTTGGCACGAAAATGGTACCCCGCTATTTAAACAACCCAGTGGGTTACTAATTAATCTGGAGTGGACAGTATACAATGGACCTAAGCTGAGATTTTCTTGGAGAAAACGACTGGATATTTTAAGAATGATGATGACGATACGATGATGGCGACGACGATGATGATCATGATGGTGATGATGATGGTGGTGATGATGATGATGATGATGATAATGATGATGATGATGATGATGATGATGACGACGTCGATGATGACGATGATGACGATGATGGTGATGATGGTGATGGTGACCATGATGGTGATTATGGTGATGATGGTGTTTTTTTGGGGGCAATAGAGTCTGACCCACACCCAAGTGTCCATGACGAAAGCAGGAATCATGCTTGCCAAGTGACAATCATGATCAATTATGTGGGATCGGTTTACACCAACAGCCAGTTGTTTGAAAATCTTTCGAGCACTCAAACCCTTTCGATTTGAAGCCCACCGACAGATGGGTCGTTGTCCCCTTGCACGTCAAGAACACTCCAGCTGTTTAAGTACGGCGCTGTCGCACGAGGCGGAACGATGCAGATCGCTTGCCATGAACCTAGGGGGTAGCTACATGCATACATATGCTACATGGTACATCTGGGAAGAAACACTCTGGTGTCCAACAAATAACCTGTGTTTCCAGGGATGTTTTTTCTTTCCATAACTTGTTTTGTTGGTCGTTGCTTTCCCCAAAGAATGCAGCGTCATAGTCCCAGATTCTGGAAATCAGGGGAGAAACAGAGCAATTTTCGAGTACAGAGCTATGTCTGCCTGGACCATCCATGAAATGTCAGTTTTAAGGATGCTAAACAGCTAAACCGGGCTAAACCAACCAATTGGATACCTACATCTACCATGCATAGCGCGTGAATCCGATAAATATGGCAATGGCAATGGCTGAGCCAACTCATGAAGTGGTGCTTGTGGGTGGTTTGTATGTACCCTTTGTGGTTCTTTAAGGTTTTGAAGTTGGTTAGCTGAAAATTGCTCGGATGCTCACCTAGCTGGGATATTTGTAGCTTCATCCATTCGGGCATCAAAATTTACGACAAGAATGGTGTCCCCCTATGTGGAGACAAACAGATTTAGATTTATACATCATTTTTCAATGTGGTAAACCCAGCAATAAGCGATCCCAGTACACAAGCATTTCGGGTCATTTTGCATCATCCAAAGTACTTGTGGTGGTATGCAGTTAGTATCCCAAATCATACACCCACATTCTGGAAGGTTTACCAGCTGCACTGTTGAATTTACCGCTTATCACATCCTCTCCATCCTCTCTCACCACCAATGCCATCCAATGCCCCCGTTTCTAGAACGGATCAATATGGATCAATGCAGGACGCATCCGTGCGCTTGGCGGCGGCTCAGGTGGGTGTCCACAGAGGTTCTTACGGCAAGTGTTAAAGGCCGGGGTTTGATCAGGGTGATCTGAGCAGGGTCCAAAACCTTCATTTGTTTTGTAAGAGCTGTGTCATATGGCTGTTTGGCCGGCGTAAGCAAAACGCTGGGTTTCTTAAGCTGGCGTACCGTAAGCATTTTGGTGAGAGATGCATGGCGTAAGCCCATGCGTAAGGCTGTCACGGCCGCGCAAGCAATTCCTTGCAGAGAAACCGCGTTTTGGGCACTTCAAGTCGCGTAAGTGTCGCGTAAGATTGTCTCACATCCCAAACCATTGTGCTCACGCAAGTAGCTTGCGAGTAGGCAAACCCATGCGACAGGCATTCGAGCAGACCTTTTGGACGCTGCTCATCTGGTCTGCAGCTTTTGACTGCGCAG
This sequence comes from Cladocopium goreaui, assembly GCA_947184155.2. Classification (NCBI taxonomy): domain Eukaryota; class Dinophyceae; order Suessiales; family Symbiodiniaceae; genus Cladocopium; species Cladocopium goreaui. The sequence continues at coordinate 227,851 of CAMXCT020006257.1, forward strand.
GCTCGCACAAGATGGGCGGCACGGTTTTCTCTCTTCCGAAGGTGTCGTTTTACTAGCGAGCCGTGCTCGTTTTTTGAACTACTATGTCCATTTCGTGTAGCAGGCGTGGCACTTTCGGGACATTTTGAAGTCTGGAACGCTGTTTTGCGATGTTTTGCGTGTGACAGCTGCAGGACATCAGACCCTTTTTCATCCATGTGGCGGGCGCGGCAGTTCCTGCACGTTGCTAAAATGTTGGCAGGCGCGGGTTAGAAATGAGAGGTGGTTTTGGAGGTAATTTTGCGTGGCAAGCGCAGTGTTTGGTGAATTTGAAATATTTGAACGACGTTTTGACATGATCGAAAGATTCGAAAGTCTCATGTGTGAAACTGTCGTCAATTTGGGTTTTAGACATGATGATGATTCCGTGTTGCAGGTGCAGCACTTCACATGCCTCGGAGTCATTTTTCGTGGCAGGCATAGCACTTTGTAGACGTTGACCAAAAAGTGGCTGAGACCTATGGTAACGAGATGTAACGATATTTAAATGCCACAGGGCCCCGGAAGCAGTATGAGACACATTGAGACATCAGATCCATTCGTACATTTAAATTTATGTTTAAATAAATTTGGATTCTGTATGTTTAAATGGCCGGGCCCAAGGAAAACCTTCCAGGAGGTAGTCTAAAATACACGTTCGTATATTTAAAGATATACGTTTAGCTATATATATAAATATATAAATGTATGTAGTTACTGCAGGTAAAACATGGGAAAACATCGTTTTTGACATGTTCAATGTTCATGTTCATGTTTCGTGGTGCGCACACTGTCTTGTGAAAATGCTCACGCAACCCCCTCGTGACTTTGTGCTTGTCAGACCGCTCTCGTTGTGGCGCAGTGCGAATTTTGACATAGGTCGCGCAACCCTCTCGGCACTTTGCGCGTGTCGAATCGCTCTTGGTTTGGCGCGGTGCTGATTTTAGCTGATTTCCTGAGATTCTGGTAAAGAGATCTGATCTTATGAATATATGAATTCTCTGGAAGGTCCTGCTATGACGATCTTGCAAATGGTGCAGTCTTGGAGGTCCGTGATAATTATATGAAATATATTGACCAAGGTCTTGTTGAGGTCCTTGTGAGAAGATGTTGCGAAGGCCCTGCTGCAATCCTGTCAGAGGTCCTTGCATGATCTTGTGCAGGTCCTTATGACAAGATCTTGCGAAGATCCTGCTGACATCCTCAAAGAGGTCTTGCACCGGTCCTTCTAAGAAGATCTTATGGAGATCCTGGTGAAGTCCTCTCTGCTGTAAGAGGTTTTTGCATGATTTTGTACAGGTCCTTGTCAGAAGAACTTGCGGAGATCCTGGTAAGATCCTACCTAAGAGGTCCTTGCGTGAAGATCTTGCAGATGCCATATATGAAAGGTGCTTGTATGAAAGATCTTCTGGGATGCTCTTGGGAGGTTCTTCTATCAAGATCTTGCAAGATCCTCTCCGGCAGCAGCAGGTCCTTTTATGACGACCTTGTGGGATTCTCTTAGGGGCCCCGGCATGAAGATCTTGGTCCTGGTCTTTTACAATTCCTTTTGAGAAACTCTTGTAGTAGAGATCCTGGTGGCATCCTTTAAGAGATTAAGAGGTCCTTACGTGATCTCCTGCAGGTCTTGTGAGAAGATGTTGTGCAGACTTGCGTTGAGATCTTGAAGATGCTCTGGATTGGTGCTTGTATGAAAGTACTATTTGAAATGCTCAAAGGAAGTTCTTGTATGAACATTTTGTGAGATCCTCTATGTAGCAGGTCCTGGTATGGGGTTCTGGTGTGAGGTCCTGATGAGTAGACATAGCGTTGTCTACTGTGCCAAAACAAATTGCCAACCTGATCTGTTATTGTTCCATAGCTGTTGCTTGTATCTGGTACATTGACTTCACACCCCCGGCACTGTTTGGGGTCTCTTGCCAACGTATTTTTTTGACAAACAAGATGGATTGAACCTTAACAACTTTGTATTTCCGCATGCTGGTTGGGTTAAAACACCACTTTTTGGTGGTTACATGAAAATGGTTTCGGTGTGACAGAGAACCGGGTCATCATGGGCAGCTTCTGGCAATGTAATTCGAAAATTCTGGCCATGGACAATCCCGTCATATCTAAGAATCCATGTGTTCCAATTCTGTGGCAAACGGACATGATAAACATGTTCCATCTAGCCACGCTGGCAGAGGTGACTAGTGATACCTCCTAAGACGATGTGTCATCGTCTTTCTGGTGGAGTCACCGACCACGCAATGCTGTTTGGAGCATAAAGCATGGTGAGACGGCAATTCGGAAAAAAACACGGATAAATGTACTACCGTAATCTGGGTAAATTATAACGAGCTCACGAGCTCACTGCGAGCGAACCCTGGAATCATGGTTAATAAGAGGAATCATCCCAAAATGGCTTTATTTCAGGTTAGCGAATTATTGTAATTTACCGACTAATACTTGTTTGTCTATCAATCTGGTCTTTCTGCAGCATTTACACCATGCGCTGCAACTAGAACCCAATGACACTTGGTCTGGAAAGTAAATCTCCATACACCAAACCAACCCTCCAACGAGCCATGATCGAGGCATGTGGCGAATTGGGTGTCCAGTGTAAGGAGGTGCGTCATCCACGAAGGGGATGGCAACATTGTGGATGGTGCAGAAGGTTGACATGTCGTAACTGTTTGTAACTCACTTGTGAATGGTTCAAGATCATACGGGTCGATCTCCGAGACGGGAAACTGGCAACTTGGGGTCAGTTTTCGTACCATGCAGCTTAAATTTGCCACCCCGAATCTGACCAATATGAAATCAATTATATCAATTCAACCTCAAAGTGAGTCTACTTTCAGGATTTTTCCCGGGATGGGGTGGTTCTAAATCCAAGGCAGCTGAAACAAAAAACAAAATCTTTAGAACATGAACAGCGCGGTCCAATGGGTTTAATTAATATGGTGTCATACTATTTTCAAGATCTTTCATGGTGTTTTCTTGTCCGAAAGTCGACTTTTTCTTTTTCCACTTTGGAGGTGTCCCAAAATGGGGGATCCCCTTAAGACATAGGTTTCAAGACTAAAAGTGGTCCAATGATGTCCAGTGACTTTGACTAAACATGCAGATCAAGCGAAAAAGGGTGATGGTAAGGCAATAACTTTGTCCGAACTTTCTGACATCTGAAACCAATGTGGTTATGGATTGATAGCAATAACTTCGTGTGTGTTTTTTTGTGGATGAAAAATGATGCACACCACGATTTAGTGCTATATATTTTTAGGGGGACAGAAGGAAACTTCAGTGAAGTTGGCCAGCCAGTTGGTTCAGCTGTTGCAGGTTTGGAAGTTCATCAAATGTCTAGCTATCCTGGGTCCTAGAACAGCTTTGATCATCTTTTTGAAGCATATTGAAGACATGTTCAAACTTAGAATCGGAATGTGTATATAATATTATATAGTTATATTATACAATTATATATATATCACACACATACATATACATATAATAATATAATATAATATATATATATATATCATATATTCTCATTATCTCATCCAGTGCTTTCTCTCTCAAGTGATTGACCATAGACTCGTAGATTATATTCATCAATTCTTTTATGTTTGCTTTATGAATTCATAGATTTCATATGCTAAACATGGCGAGTCTTGTTGGATCTTGGTCCAGCCAAGGCCCATCCGATGCGAACGCCAGGCCCATTTCAGAGCCCTGACGATGCGAACATCTGACCCACAGGCACGACCCTCTGCATTTCGGGGTCAAGTTGGGCATTCCACATGTCAATGGATTGGTTTAAGGGAAAATCTACAGGAAACCATAGATTTTCCCATTAAATATGGGGCTTTCCTGTAAATTTTCCCTTAAACCAATCCATTGAACATGTGTTCAATGGTGGTCAGATGTAGTTGTGAACCTGGCAAAGCGATGATACCGATGTAGTTCTCAGGAATTGCCAAGAAACCTGGTAAATGGGTCAACGATTTGGGGAATTTCCCCGGATTCGGCTCAGAGGGCAGATGCAGGGTTCGGGGGACACCCTATCAGGGGATATTTCATGCCCCAGAGTAGCACTTGGACGATGTAATGGGTCTAGAGTCTGGGGTGATCCTGACATGAACTGGCCAATAGCGGTGCCCTCGTCATATGTTCTCTGGTGACCTTTGTTTTGTCAGCATGTCATATCTATCTTCCCCTTCTCACGCGTGTATGTAAGTCCGATGGTCGTCCTGTTTTTTGTTGACATTGTTTGGTGGTGAAGATTGGTCGCTTGCCCCATTTTCTTTGGTTTCAGTCAAGGGTCAAAGTCGTAGCGTTTTTTTGGTTTTGCTATCATACCGTTTTGGCAAAGCTCTTCAGGGGGTTGTGGCCATTGTGGCTGCGCCTATGAGATTTGCAATGACTGCTTGAGTGAGTTAAAGGTCTTTTTTTTTAAGTCCAGATACATATTCATATTTTCATTGTGTTCTTGGATGACCATGCATATTATTTGGGTTCTTGGTGAGGTTGTTTTAGCAGCATGTTAAGCTTACAGGGGGGAAAGGTCCCGTGGTCATGCCTCCTACATCCTCCTACATACTAATACCCTTTTTAGATGGGAGGCAGGGCCATCTTTGTCATTTCTTCTCTTTTTTCATGTTTTTGTTTTCTCCTTCTTACCCCTTTTATCCTGCAACGTTTTAGTCTTGCACAATGTTATGTTTGAATTACAGGCACATCCTGGGAGTTTAACAAAATAATGAAAAACAGGATAAACATGGATAAACACAGATAAGACAGGAACAAAATAGGATTGACATCCCCCCAAAAAAAGGACAAAACTGGGCAGAGAAAAACCCGTGGTTTTTGCACATTTTCGATTTTCCAGAAACTTCAGCCAAATTTCCGGATTTTTAGTTTTGGTCACTTCCATTTTTTCCCTATTTTGTTCCTAATAAACGAACGATAAGATCTTTCAAAATGAAGGCAATCCCTTTGTGTGTTTGATGGGGGCTGTTGATTGTCTCAGATACTTTAGATTGGACGGGTTGCAATCTGGATCAATCTGGCATTTTAAGCTTGAAACTGCAACATTAACAGTCGTTAACAGCCAAACTCCCCCATGCAGGGAGGCATTGGGCAGCACGTCATGGGTTTCTAGCTGTTAAGAACCAAGTATAGAGATTGCATTCCCCGTCATTGTTCCTCAGACGCGAATTTGAGATGTTAGTTTGTTGACAAACATCAGTTTGTTGATAAATATCAGTTAAGCGTGCAGCGTGCTTGCAAAATTCAGTCATGGGGGTTACGAGTCAAATTTCAGTCTGGTGTGGATTGCCCGAAATCCAAAAAGTTTGGGGTTACGAGCAATCCTGGAATGCGAGGATTGTGCCAAGGTTGCTGTTGAGGTAAAGAAACATGCCAATGTACTTTCCAACGCTTCAGTGAAAGTTGGGTAGAAATGGTGTTGTGGCAGGAGCAAGCAGCTGTGCCATGGTTTAATGTCCCATGGGGCACGGATTTCTCCCGATCCCAAATATACTATCATATACAATTATATAATTATATATATATATATCATTATACATATATATATAGTTCATATCATTACACATCCGCTCAATGTTTGCATTAGTATCCCCTATATCTATGTATATGTATATATAATATGTATATATAATATGTATATATAATATGTATATATATAATATGTATAATATATATATACATAATAATAATGTATATATATATAATAATAATGTGTATTATAATAATGTATATATATACACAACTTGAAATCTACAAGACTTTACATATATATATACATACACATGCTATGTTTGTGTCTACACACGTTCTGGTCATTTTCCAACACTCCAGGTGAAAGTCCGGCGCGCTGCTGTCCAGGCCTTGGGAAGAGCAGCACCAGCAGGACTGTCTGTGTTGGGGTGTCACGTGGCGGTATTTTTTCATGTGGTTAATGGTTATTAATAGATGTTAGTAGTGGTCAAAAGTGGTTAATAGATATTAGATTATGTTAGTAGTGGCTGATAATGGTTAATGAATGGTTATTAATAGTGGTTAATAGTGGTTAATGATTATATTACATAGTGGTTAAATAATGTTTAAGGGTTAATGGTTAATGGTTATATATATATATATTATAAATGTTAATGATATGGTTATTCATGGTTAATTTCTGGTAAACTAGCAGTTTGCGGTTGAACATGGCACATAGAAATAGTTGATTTGCCGTTCTTAAAGATGGTGATTTTCCATAGCAAACGGTTAGTTTACCAGAGGGTAACTACTAGAAGTGATGAAACAGTAGACATGGTGATTTAATCAGTACAGGCCATAAGATGTCATATATGTCATATCCATGTTAAATAAAACAATGATGATGGGATATGACATAGTAATGTACTATGGTTTATTATTATCGCACACTGGGGTGCACCCCCTTGTGAGGACAGTTTTGCCGCTCGAAAATTCGGATGATTCCAGAGTATCATACGTAGAATAATTTTCAAAGAACCACGTGATCCAGACCAAACTGGTTAACCCACAAAATTGGTCACAATCTGGTTTCCCACACATTCCATCATGCTGGCGTCCAGCTTATGATAGGCCATGATATGCCATGATAACAATGGTGGGATGACCAGGGCCCCAATATTTAGATCATTTGGGTTTGTCTCAAAATAGGGTACCCAAAAAATAATGATGAATTTGATGAATTTTGAAGGTTTATCATTTTCCCTGTTGTGTCATGGCCAGTAATGATGTATATATATCCCCATGTGGTTCCCATTTTTACAGCCATGTGTCCAGCCCGTAGAATCCTGGATACAGGGGTAATGTCGGCTCCCCAGGAGGCACACGAATACCGGCCTTCTTCAAAGACAAGGAGGACAGCATTCGTCACTTTGCAGCAGAGACCCTTGGTTCAACGGGGGACGAGGTGCCGATTCAACGGGGGATGGGTAGATGGTTTCTTTTGGGGTGAGGCGGGGTGAGGTGCAGGCACCAGCAACTTTGAAAAAGCACACAGTCTGGTTGGTGCTTTGGAACATTTTTTATTTTTCCATATATTGAGAATAATAATCCCAACTGACTAATATTTTTTCAGAGGGGTAGGTCAACCACCAACCAGTATCAACCAGTTATGCGTGTTCAACGATGTTTGTCTTGAATGATTAGTTTCTTCACATGTCAGCATGGATTTGCCGGATGGAAAACAAATGGCAAGTCGAATGGAAACACAAACACATAACCACAACATACAATGCAATTAATTATATAGACTATTCATATGATGTCATCTACACATATCCACAACACTCTACATTTCGGTGTGCCTTCGTGCAAAAAACGGAATAGAAAGGAAGTCATCGAAATGTGCACGTTTCAGGGATTCCAATAAAAACCGTTCTGTTCAAAGCTGTTTTACCCTGACTTGGAAGACATACCATTTTGGGCCAGTCTTGCCCAAAGCACACGTTTCCGGAATTACTAAAAATTCACTTGGAACACAAAAGCAGTTCCGTTTAAAGTGGAAACGAACCCGACCCGCCTGTCGATTTGGCATGTTGATCAATAAAGTTTTTTTTGGGAACTACTTGTTTTGGCACATGGTTGTGAACCTTTGCTATCTCCAAACCACCTTTTTTGGGAACATAGTGGTAACCCTGTGGTTTTCTTTCATTAGTGGTCGTCGTTAGTGGTTTCCATTTCATTGTCCTTTACCATATCAGAATTATTGACGACATGGCACAGCCGATCGGTGCCGTGTCGCTTCGATTCCATTCGCGGGGACACTGGATATACCCCGAAATCCATTGGTCAAACTATTTTTAATCTATTTGCCAATACTGCGGATTGTCACAGTGAGCTGGGAGTTCCTATTCAATAGGTGTGTTTTCTTCCAAATCAAGATGGCGTTGCTTATATTTACCCATATTTATCCCATCAAATCCCTGTTAAGTCCCGCTAAGTCCCCATGAATTCCACGAATCCTCTGGAAAAAAGCGGCAGGCCGCTGCTGCCGTCTGCGCCGAGCTCCTGGTTTCGGATGGCCCCGCGCATGTGAAGTCGGCGGCGCTGCTGGACCGTTGCGGGGACCGTTGCGGGACAGGGGTGACAGCTGAGCCAAGGGTAATATGAATATTACCCTTGGTTTATAATGTTGGAGTTAGATATCAAGGGTGATATATCTATAGGTAATGTACAACTTACCAAAGCTAGGGTATTATATCTAGCTAAGTTGGTTTATAATGTTGGTAAAACAATCATGAATTTTAGCCTAAATCCCCATAAATGGGTGGTACCAGGCGGTGCCCCATAGTTAGTTAAGTTGGTTTATAACTCCAATATCATCTAGGGTTTATGGTAGATACATATTTATCTATAGTTACTATGGTTTATAAACCAACTTATAACTTATAAACCATCAATTCATATGGGTGGTCTATGGCATTCCTTTACCAACATTAGTATGAGATTCATAGGAGACTATGAATTGATGAGAATCAGAATAGTGGGATAAGAGTTCCTAGGAGTTTGGAGTTTCAGGAAGTTTCTGGAGGTTTAGGGAAGTTTTACCTGGGTAGTCTTGAAGATGAATGGAACTTATAGATATATCATGGACATTTTAGTGGGTATCAAATATCAATTGATATTAATGAATATCAATGGATATGAACATCAATGGAAATTCATCGATATTAGGGTTCTGATATGTGATGGCTGTTTTTGGATGCGTCTATGCGAGAAATCTGTGAAGGAGATGTATCTACTGTTATCCACTTCTTAGGTGCCTAGGAGCCATAGTTGGTACAGTGTGACAAAAACAAGGATGATTTCCCATCAATAAGCAGTATTTGTCGTATTTGTCCGTTGATTCCATTGCGATGTTTGATTGCGGGAGGGTATTGTTATCTGGTTGGTGGTTTGGAACATGACTTTTTATGACTTTCCATTCAGTTGGGAATGTCATCATCCCAAGTGACTTTCATATTTTTCAGAGGGGTAGGTCAACCAGCAACCAGTTATGTTGAATAAACATTCATAAATCTCAATAGGCTATGGTTTATCAACATACCCTGATTCGGTGATGTGGGTTTCCCCCAAGATTGAAAGAATAATCACCGAAATTGGGCTTTGTGAATTTGGGTATACCGTATATACCTCAATTTGGGATGATTAAATATCTAAGATATGACCCCGAAATGGTTGGTCAATGGGACGGTTTATGATTGTGTTTACCAGATTAATTACTGAAGGGAGTACATATGATAAACCATACCTCACTGAGCTTTGTTCAACATGGCAATACCCCCCTGTCATCCAGCACGGCAATGGAGAAATTATGAGAAATTCTCCTTGCTGATGGGAAATCCTCTAGAAACGGAAATTATTGTGGGATGTTTTTTGGTTGGTTGGATAAATGCTTTGTACCTGGATGAAAAACTACAAGCTCTCGTAGCTTGGAATTGGCATCTCATGGCATAGAAAAAAAACCCAACGATGATCCTCCTGGTGTCTAAGCCGGAAATTCCCTCATGAAAAAATGTCTATGAGTTTCCCTATGAACAAGGATTCCCCATTGTGTTTGCATACGAATTCGTATCCATTCTATGAGTTGACGCTAGCAAAGAGCAGCTGGGACCGGCAACACCAAATGTGTAAGATGCCCAATGGTTCCACAATTTGACCACATTTCGCTGTAGATTTTATTGATATGACCCCAAGAATGGAGATGAATGTAGTTGGCTGGTCGGGCGTAGAAGGATGTAGATTCATGATCAGGTTCATGAGTTTATGCAAAATTCAATTTTACTCACTTATACTCATTTGGTGTTTTTTGTAGCCCCCCCAAACATAGAAAAATAAGATAAACTGACTATAGAAATGTAGGGTTTGACGTTTCTATCTTTTTGGGGATTCCGAAAACTGGAAAACATGGCTGGCAGGCGCTTGGCCGGATGAAGCTTCCAGCTTGGTCCCCGCAGGCGGTCCGGGAAAGCCACATGAGCCATGGGGATGGTTTATGGATGTTAAGAAAGCACCCAAATGACCCTCTGGTCATTGAAGAGTGAATAGATGTTGATAGTATTCATGGTTTTTATAGTGGTTACAGTAATTATTCATGGTTAATTTCTGGTAAACTAGTACCGTTTGCGGTTTTGAACATGGCTTTTCTTGAAAGCCAGTTCGTTGATTTACCAGAAAAATACCCTCTGGGAATCTGGGTCTGAAAATTGGGACCCCCAAGACCAAGGGATGATGATCCAATGGATGATCCAATGAAGTCCGCAGGCCATGAAATCACCAATAGGAGTATACACCCAATTTCCAGATAAAGCCAATGAACTTCCAGATGAACAGCTTAAATGCGTTAAAATGAAGATGGCCATGGATTGGATGGCAATGTATTGTGGATTTATCTAGAGACTACGTATTTTACATAGCTGTGTTGCTATGCTAGTTTACTGGACGGTATATCCATTTATGGCTTCCAATTGGGTTTTCCTACATGATACTATTGAAGTTTCATCATTGTTCTTCTCCATCTCTCCATTGAACTCCATTGAAACGGCAATCTTGGAATCTAACAAGGTGATTTCCATGCGTACATCGCGTAGAAATGATGAATAACCTCTGGTAAATGAACATAAGCCATGGGAAATCACCATTTTTCATAGCGAAAATCAACTATAAGTGGTCCAAATTTCAACTTTCAGCGAAGACATGGTGCCGAGAATCTGCGGGAGGTGGCCGGCTGTTTGCACGACCCTGATTTGGGCACCCGTTTGGCCGCGATTCAGGCCGGGGACGCCTGTTTTACAATATACTGTTTTTAATATAATTTAATATATAAACAGTACAGTGTAGTAGAATAGTCATATGTTTTGGTAAAGCCTTATGAATACAGAAACATTGGTAATACATTTATTTGCCACTATTTAGTATACGTATGATTTGTTAAGGAGCACACCCGCACTGTTTCTGCTTCAACTCTCTATGTTTGCTAGGCTCCAAATCCTGACACGAAGTGTTGGTCACATGCACAACGGTATTGCTACAATTCAATTGGCCTCTGGTAAATCAACCAAAAAACCCTGAAATTCACCAATTGTTTGAGTGGAAACTCATCTTCCAACCCCCAGGGCCCCCAAGTCATGACAGGGTCGAAGTGTTCAAACAACTGCAGAAAAACCAGGTTTCCACAGATTTGATGGCTTGCCGAAACGCTGCGGTTTTATCACCAGAACATGCTATGGGAATGCGACCTGGTAGACGTTCACAAAAAACGATGGAAAGATCCACCCATTTTATAGTTGGGTACATCAACTATTTCGACTGGGCAATTTTCGATAGCTATGTTAAATTGCCAGAGGGTATTTCCAGGATCAAGCTCAAGTTCCATTCCAAAACCATTCAACTGACCATGTCATGACCATGTTCATCTTCAACTCTCAAATCCTGGGATATCCAATCACTTCACCAGTAACGATTTCTGTAACTGAGGTGCCTCATTTCTGGCGGAAGTCTATATGATTCTTGGGACCAAAGTCTCAAAGTACAGCATATCGTATCCATATAATATACTGGTTGGTGGTTTGGAACATTTTTTATTTTCCATAATACATGGGAATTTCATCATCCCAACTGACGAAGTCCAGACTTTTTTCATAAGATGGTTAAAACATGTTAAGTCACCACCAAGCCGCATCAAAAATAAACCAAGTTTGTCCATGGTTTTTCCTTTTGTCGACCGTATATCCGAGGGTATCCCTGGAAGATCCCCTATCCCTGATCTCCAGGCCTTAAGTGATCTTGGAGCTGAGAGTCAAGCCCAGGAGCTGCAGGCCGAAAGCCAAAAATGGAGGACACCCAGCGAAACACCAAAAAAAACACCAGGGAACATGGTGATTTTATTGTTTTCTCAACGGGATTCTTCAAGGGAATTTGGACAAAGATATGTTCTTTTGGGGTGTTTTCAGAATATTTTCAGAGTTCACGGCATTTTAGATCGAGCATGTTTTAGCCATCAGCACATGTTGGGCTATAATGTGATACATGATACATGAATATACATGATGGTTTATGTTTTGTTTGAGGTTCTACTACCCCTTATATTGGGGATTCTCAGGATTCTCATAACCCATTGACCAACCATCATGTTGCAGATTTTCCAATACTCTAAATCCGCTGTTTCGAACATGATTTTGCTTATTGAGACCATCAGTTGGGGTAAACCATGGACAATCATGGTAAACCATGGTAAACCACATGGTAAAGGACAGGCCCATGTAGTTCAATTGCGAATATTCAGCATGAAATCTGGGGACATGGATATGATGCTTTGCCACCAAAACTGAGGAAAATTCTGAGTCCGAAAAAAATTGAGCCGCTGACGTACAACAATGCCATCGGTATCTATTTTAGATACGATCAATCAATCAAGTCAGCGGAGATGAGAGGAGATGAGATGGGAAGGTCAAGCCGCAAAAATGGGGAAATGAAACTCAGAATGATGGAGTATCATGGAGTATCCAGTATAAATTGTTGTAAGAACATGAAAGAACTGTGATCTGTGACGAATCTGTGATATCAAGCAAGTGGGCTTAGCAGTAGTGGGGATCAGCCTCTGGGTTTTCTCTTCGCTTTGGTCATGCTGCGCACCTTCATTGGCGCTTGGTAAAAAAAAAAATCATGGGTGGATACCCATCAGACTGCGCATCTGACCAGCAGAAGTGGGAAACACGGGTGTATATATATATATAGACTATCCAGTGGTTGTGGGGGAGCTAAGGAGCTCTGTGTATCAATATTCCAATATATTCCATATTCAATGGGCAGCCAAGGACAACCGAATGATAGATGATACTCTATATTATGCATACGCCCCAATAACACTGAAAACAGCAAAGATGCAGAGATGATACAACCTGAAAGCGATGGCTCCGATGGTTCTAAATTGAATGTGCTTTGTTCACTTCTGTCTGGACCAAAAAGTAAATTACCAAGTTTGATCGGAAGCGCGGATTGCCCCATGATAGCCTGTGTCCTGGAATTCCTGTTAACTGTTAACTTGCCAGAGAACCGATCTGTACATATCTGCGGGAGGTTTTTCGAACCGGAGAAGATTGGACGGGCCCAATTTGGTAATGCATAGCAACCCCCGAAAAGATTCAAAAACAATGAAAAGAAGCAATTGTATAAATACATCAATTTATCGCCATTTACTGCGGGATTTTCATCTTTTTTTTTCTTTATCTTTTTGCGAGTTGCTACAATGGTTATCTTGGAGAACAGCAACGTCTCTTACCTGGGAATCTGTTTGACGAGAACAACAAGCTGGTATACGAACCACTATTGTTGCTGTTTCATGCTGTTTCTAGTGTACGAACCACTCAAAACTAGGAAAGTCGAACAGCCTTGGCTCGTATTTTTCTTGTTCTGGTTTCTATTTGAGTAGTTTAGTATACGAAGCCGAGACACATACAACAGAACAATCATGTCCACTTGCTCCCGGGTCAAGATATCATTCTTACTGGTGCTTAGCAGGGAATGAGGGAATGATCCACAATAACTATCAATAATCATTCCAGCAACCCCCATTCCCATCCATTCCCTACGTAAAACGCACCAGTAAGGATTTGCTTGTCGTGCCAGGCTCTGTCACGAGACAAGAATAAAGGCGTCCGTCAGGCGAGGAACCGAAGCTGACAGATTTTCACCAGGGGATGACCGAAGGACGATGAAGTACAGCTGGTTCGTTCCTCCACTTTTTTCCACATATATATATATATCATATATCATATATAATGTTTTAAGATGTTTTAAGATGTTATAATATGTTATATAAATATGTTATATTAATATGTTATATTAATATGTTATATTAATATGTTATATTAATATGTTATAATAAAATATGTTATATTAAAATATGTTATATTAATATGTTATATTAATATGTTATATTAATATGTTATATTAATATGTTATATTAATATGTTATATTAATATGTTATATTAATATGTTATTTTAATATGTTATATTAATATGTTATATTAATATGTTATATTAATATGTTATATTAATATGTTTTATTAATATGTTATATTAATATGTTATATTAATATGTTATATTAATATGTTATATTAATATGTTATATTAATATGTTATATTAATATGTTATATTAATATGTTATATTAATATGTTATATATATATTAATATGTTATATATATTAATATGTTATATTAATATGTTATATTAATATGTTATATTAATATGTTATATTAATATGTTATATTAATATGTTATATTAATATGTTATATTAATATGTTATATTAATATGTTATATTAATATGTTATATTAATATGTTATATTAATATGTTATATTAATATGTTATATTATAATATGTTATAATAATATGTTATAATATGTTATAATATGTTATAATATGTTATAATATGTTATAATATGTTATAATATGTTATAATATGTTATAATATGTTATAATATGTTATAATGATATAATTACATACTATGTATATATATACTTGGATTCTAGATTACCATCTGGTGACTGAGCGTATCCATGGAGAATCACCATCTTTAATCAGCAATTCATTGAACTAAATGGGTCATGTTCTATAATTATGTTAAAGAACCAGAGGGTATAGACATAACTACGTATAACTACATATAACTACATATAACTATATATATGATATTATATATATACACTATATACACTATATACACTATATACACTATATACACTATATACACTATATACACTATATACGCTACATATAGTATAAATTATATATATATATATTAATAATATATATGTACAATCAAACTGATATATTTTGAAGCTTCCAGCACTTCCACATTTTGTCCTGAGGCCGCCGTGGCAGCGTTGGCCAAGATGGGGAGCGCCGGAGCGGAAGCTGCCTGCAGTTTCCTGGAAGATCAGGAGGGGCCGAATTCCTCGAGTCTTTGCCCAAGCGCATGATTCATCAAAATGGAGGATACCCTCTGGTAAACTAACATAACTATGGAAAATCACCATTTTAAATGGGTAAATCCACTATAGATGGTTTTTTTTCAGTAGCTATGTTAGTTTACCAGAGGGTATTCCTAAGGTCTGGGGAAAAAAACAAATTTGATGATCCTAGAATTTGATGATTCATCATTATCAATGGGAAATTCAGGATAAAATGGACTAACCGTTAGTACCATAGTTGCCATATAAATTGTGGGGATATTCCCTGACGTAGGACTTTTTTTCCGCCATAGTTTGCCCATTTTTTGAAGTCCACTGTCACTAACTCCACTTGGGAATCCACTGAGAAGTATGACTTCCAAATGACCAGATTGTGAATGGGATATGACAAAGCCACAAATCGAGCACTTGAACATGATTCTCTGGTGGTAGATTTTTAGATGAGTCAAATTAATAGTCATAGGAGTCATAAGGTCATTTTGTTGCGATTGTTATAGAATCTTTGATGCGCAATATGGGCATTTCCACAGGGCCTGATATTTCCAAGTTGGGTTGGTTCACAATCATTCGGATGCAAGAAGATGTTCACCGGATGAAGTGGCCTGAAAACATGTGGCATATTTTGCAGGTTTGGTGCAAATATTATTGACTATATTCAATCTACTGTGTATATATATATATATATGTATGTAATTACATATATATATATATACATATGTATATAATTATATATATATATATGTATATATACACACACTACCCTCTGGTAATTTAACATAGCTATATACTATGGACAATGCCCCATTTGAAGTAACCTATTCTTTAAATGGCGATTTTCCATAGCAAACTGTTAGTTTACCAGTATCGATGTATACGTGTATAAAGCTTAACTTAGATGTCCGTAGATTCAGGATTTCAACAGTCGGGGTGTTGAAGTAAAGTTTATATTTGAACTGATCTTAATTGAAGTAACTGAGCAAACAAGTAGTACGTTTGAAGAGATATGATATATATGTATATAGATAGATAGATTTATATATATACAATTATATACATATATATATATATATACACACTATTCTATATAATTACTATATATATATATCCCTGAGTAGCGGATATTAAATGATATTAGGATACACGTCGTAACATCAAAATGGCTAACATCCGTGCAGTGGATGTGCAGGATCCAGCTGTCCGACAGTCAGCTGTGAGGGTAGGGAGCTCAACTTCGCAGCTCAACGCTTTGATGACTAAAGGGCGCTCGACATATGATGACTTTATATGACTTTATGATGGGATTTTAATGATTCTAAAGTTGGACAATTGCAATTTCTTCAGGTTTATTGAATCATGCGGATTAAGCCATATGTCTATATACGGATTAAGCCATGATATTCTATAATTATGTAAGATTATGATATATTATGTATATATTTCTTATAAATATGTGTGTTCTGGGTTGGAATCACCTACCTCTCAGGACTGATCCCGCCCCAGGGTCCCAGACCGACTAAAAAGGATGATGATCTACCAACTACCCAACTACGTCCGTGGAAAAAACATAGACAAACAAGACCCGGAGATACCCGGAGGATGTCGAAATCTGTGGGAAAAACAAAAAAGGTTCCCCAAAGGATCTGGAAACATTGGCAAAAGCAAGTGGAAAACAATCTTTCCAAAGCCAGCCCAGCTATTTGTTGGGCCCTAAGGGTAATCTAGGATGCGGATGAAACAAAGCAATAACAATGAAGAATACATCGGTGTCTCTCAAAATTGGGGAACACCGAACCATTGGTGTCCTCATCAAAAATCACCGATCACTTTTTTGGATTTTCCAGGTGCCATATCGCCAGGTATACAGCCCGCTGCATTCCAAGTTAAAGGCCAGTTTCGCAGGGATGCCCGGAGAAATGGATCAGTCGACACAAGTGGATGGCTTCTCGGTGATGATGGGAGATTCTTTTGACCAAGGACAAACATAATGTCCTGCTAAAGATTGGAGTGGTCTTCCTAAAAAGGTAGAGTATCTCACTGTTTGTGAGTAGGTGAGACGTGCTGAGAGTAAGAGATGAAACGGACCAAACAAATGGAATCAAGAGCGAAGATGCCTTGGTAACAAAAAGATTCCAACAATAGACTTAGATAGACTTGCATATATAGAATTACATACATACATGCATGGATGCATGCATGCATGCATGCATACATCCATCCATCCATCCATCCATCCATACATACATACATACATACATACATACACACATACTTTATATATTTATATATACATATACATACATACTATATATATACACACATACCGACCATACCTTGGACAGCAAACCAGCTCCACACATTCCGCAAAAGTCAAGGCCAAAGCCTACGTGGAATTGGTCGCCCAGCGTTTGCTCGATGAGGCCACAAGAAAGGTTGACGATTTCATCGGGTTATGGGAATTTAACTACATAAAATCACCATTTGTAATAAGTAAAGCATCTATTTCTATGGGCCACCTATACCATGGCTATGTTAAATAACCAAATGTTAACTATGAATTATGGTTGGTTTATGTATATAGACCAAACTAAATAAATAGGGTTTATCAAAGAAGATGACCATGCTAAATATGTATCATTATGGGAATATCAACCAAGATGGTCATACCAATCAAAGATATAGATCATCTAGTTGATAAATTTTGGTTGATTGGTTTACAGCCATGAATTTTCTAGGCTTTTCTAGGGGGTTTAGCATGGTTTAAGGATGGGAGGATATTACTGATGATTGATGTTTGAATGGTGATGAAACGGGAGTTATACTACCTAGGTTAGTCCGGATTATGGACAAACCAACAGGATTGGGAAATCGTGTTCAACCAACGAGTAGAATGAGCTACCCAGCATCGAAAATGGGTCAAAATCCATGATTCCTGGGCCCGTTTTTCACCACTCATCTGGGATCTGAAAATTTCCAGATAGTGAGATACCCCAAAAATGCTGGTTTTGGTCGGATGCACGGACATGAATATGAACGTTATGAACCTTATATGGACATACGAATCATATGGGTTTTTCAATTTGAAAGCAGAACTTGAAAAAAACCTAAACGATTTTGGGGTCGCTTGTTTGCAGGCAACCCCCAAAAAAAAACCTCTTCAGAAATACGACTGTGTTCAACAGATTGAGGGTATTTTCCGTGAAGCCAATCAGACCCACTGGCTAGCCAGCTTGGAAGATGCAAACATCAATGCATATATTGGTTGGTGGTTTGGAACATGACTTCATATTTTTCCATATATTGGGAATGTCATCATCCCAACTGACGAACTGGGGTAGGTCAACCACCAACCAGATATAGATTTGATGCCCATGATATGCCCATGATATTTTTCAAGAATCCCTAATGATGGGCACCATAAACCATCTCCCATTGGCACGAGGTTTTCAAGCATTTCAACCAACATGACTCTTGAGGATTGTTGAAACATGTTGAAACCATCAGCATTCTCCCATTTGACCATGGCACATGTGAGATTTTCAAGCAGCATTCAGAGGATTCTTCGCTACTCATCCAGCAGGATGGGGGTCATCTTCCCGGCAGGACTGGCGTGTGCGCCTGGCCGCAGTGGTGGCCCTGGGCGATTTGGACGCGCGACGCTTCGCGGAGGAGCTGGGCGCGCTGCATCAAGATCCGGATCTGCAAGTTCGGCGGAGTGTGGGGACCTCGGCACCCCCAAGACCCCCCCGAAAAAAAAAACGGCTGAGGAACATCGAGTTTCTGTGACAGCTGGGGATCTATATAGATTGGCTCTTTATTACCATAAATCGCCTAAATCATCCTAATTTAGGATGATTTAGGAAATTTATGGGAGTTTTAGAGGGGCTTTTTATGGGAGGTTGAGGATGTTGAGTCCAGACGGAAACCAATAACCTGTGTCCAAGAATGGTCTACCAGGAAGTGTCCACCATAGACTGACATCTCAACCCTGGATTAAGGGCTAAACTATATGGACCTCCCTGGTTGATTATTTTGAGATATTTTGAGACCATTTCATGTGATCTGCTCTTGAAATGGTTTATCTAATGTTTATCTGGGATCAAGGTCGTTCCATATCGTCATAAGTGTGTCATAAGGAATTTTGTCATACTTTGGAAAATTTGTCGTTCTTTTCGTTCCATATCTCTCATTCGTTTGGATTTTTCTCCATTTTGTCCGTTGCGTTGTGTGATGAAGGTCACATTTCGCGGGGTCAAGTTGGTTCCATTGAGTCTGACCGTGGTCTGCTTGTTGACCCAAGTGATATATATATATATATACAATTATATATAGTTATATATATATAACTATATATACAACTATATTTATATATAATTATATATATATATATAACTATATATACAACTATATTTATATATAATTATATATATATAACTATATATATATAACTATATATACAACTATATTTATATATAATTATATATATATAACTATATATATACAATTATATATATATAACTATATATACAACTATATATATAATTATATATATAACTATATATATAGCTATATATATATAACTATATATATATATAACTATATATATATATAACTAGATATATAACTAGATATATAACTATATATATAACTATATATATAACTATATATATATATACAATAACTATATACATATACATATATAATAAGTATGTATATATATATATATGATTGACATGTGTGTGCATGTATATATGGGGGAACCCCCCTACTTGGGTGTATCTGAAAATGGGATAAACCAACCCCCCACATGGTCAACTGACAAATATACGATAAACCATGATTTTTTCCAAGGGTACCCAATTTTCAGACAATCCCGGGGTTTTGAACACAATCGCTGCCATCCAGACAATGACATTAGCCATGACAAATCACTGCCATAGGGCTAGCTCCACAGCTTGCGAGTGAAGGAGAACATCTCGAAACCCCGAAGAACATCGAAGAACTGGGTAGAGATGTAGAGCATAGTGGAAGTCAGCTATGGTCCAGGCCAAGTATCGGAATTGGGCAGCTTCTTGCAGCAGCTACCAGTGGTCTCAGTATGTATCTGAGATCTAAATAAATGGCCTCAAGCAAACTCACTCATTGACTCATGGCAGATATCAGCCCCTCAGAATCGAATTTTAGTTGTTGGACGATCCCACTCACTTACTGAATTTGAAGACTGGGGTGAGGAAAGGGTCTTCCACTGACAGCTTTAGGCAGTTTTGGCCTGATCTTGATTGAACCTGATACGTTGGAGAAGCATACAAAGCACACATATATATATATAATCATATATAGTATCTACTAATTATATATATTTATATAATTATATATCAATATGTAGATGGAATCGACAATGTCTGGTTTGTAGTTGACTTTCTATAGTTTCAACGAAAAACCCCCCGCCATTCCGTCGCGCCATGGCCGAAGTCAGCTGGGTGGAATCGTTAGGGTTTCTGAAGGACTGCCACATGGTGACTTGGGGACGATTGAAATTGGGTGAATCCCACATTGGCTGCATCCTGTGTAAGAGACTTATAATAGTAGGGCCAGACGCATATTCTGGGCTTGGGCAACACAAGGTGTCTGTGGGTAATATTACTATTTTTTTTATTATTATTACTGGTTGGTGGTTTGGAACATGAATTTTTTTTTTCCATAATATATGGGATGTCATCCTTCCCATTGACGAACTCATATGTTTCAATATGGTTAAAACCACCATTATTTTAAAAACCAGATTACTCAGATTACTATCATTATTTTTGTTTTTATTATTACTCTTGTTAGATATACGGCCCGGCTGATTTTTTTTAAACACTAGTCCCAGGTCCCAACCCGTGCCGTCTCCCGGTTTTTTTCACCTGTGATTCGTGTAACCCATGGGAAACTCAGACAGATGCACACTGCAGATGATGACCCTGAGATGACATAGCTTCGTTGTTCTTTGATCCAACAGCAGCGAAATTGTGATGTGAAAAATTGTGAAAACCAGGGCCTGGTTACCAGGCCAGCCCTTTGGTGAATTGACCGTCTAGTCTTTCCACACCAGTATGAGACTAAGCCAAGTGTGGAAAGTCTCCCCTGTTGATGGTCACCAATTGTCCCCTTCGTGGCTGATGATCATGGCAGTACCCTGGTACCGGCATAAACCCTAGCCATAGCCCATCTGAGGGGATTGAAGTCTAATCATCCTGATTCTCTCGCGTTGCAAACTCACATAGATGTGCCAAGCGCAGTGTCCTAGTTTGGGTAACAAAAATGAGGCCTTCTGATTTGGTTGGTAAAGAAGTGAATATGTCTTGTGTTTTCTCTACATGTTGATTTCCCCCCACGCGGATGTTTTTTTCAAGGCTCAACCGCCACCCGTATATGCTTTTGGGGTTTCCCACGCGTTGCCCTTCCAGAAGACTAAGATAGATATGGCAATCCGCAAACCCAACATTTGTATTTAACATAGTATGATGTTAATATTATTATTGTTATTACTTGCTCGTACCGGTACCATCCGGTAATATCCGGTACCTATCCTGTTATTATTATTCAAACTATTAATAAAATTATTGTCATATATACACATTAATATCACATATATATAATTACCTATAATTATCTATAATTATTTATAATTATAAATGATAATATGTATGTAATGTTATGTATATGTATATATATATATATTATATTGGATGATCTTCATTTGTTCCATACGCTGCTTCCTTTCCAGCGACCCCTCAGGACTTCGAGGTGCGACGGCGCGCGCGCTTCGCGGAGTGGCTGGAGGCCTTTCGCGGCCGGCTGCAGGTGGAGCGACGCAAGGCGTCCTCGGCACAACTGCTGGTGGCGCAGGTGGGCATTGGACAGGGATTTTGGGTGGAAAACCTGGTGAAAAACTGGTGAGTCGCCCAGGAAAATGGGAACTTCAAGGAGAATTTTCTGGGAATTGGATTGGGGTAACTATCCCAACTATCCCCAAAAAATGGGACATTGGATAGATGTCAATTGGATTGGGGTAACTCTGACCCGCACTGGTGAAGTGCTGGTGATTTCATCCAACTACAGTTGATGCTGGGAAACTGGTGATTGGATAGCATGGTGTCGAAAGTTTGCGATGTTAAGTGGAACAGGTAGTATATGTTGTAGTTGGTTGGGTTTGGTCATGGGGATATCTTAGTTAGTTTTATACTTTAATCAAATGTGTATCCTCTGGTAAACTAACATAGCTAACACAGCTATGGAAAATCACCATTTTTAATAGGCAAATCATCTATACATGGACATACATGGACCATTTTCCATAGCTATGTGAGTTGAGCAGAGGTATATAATTGTACATAGAGGTTAGACCCCATTTAATTTAGATAAACTTATTCATCACCGGTCACTGGAATAGTGGGAATTGGATTGGGGAAACTATCCCAAAGTGGTCTTATGGTCTTATTACAGCTTGGTGAACTACTATAGATTATCCTGATATATGCAACAAGATATGTATATATATATATATATACAAGTGTACCAACCTCTTTCAAACAAATGCAGGGTATCAACCGGGTTGGCCAATGCCCTGTTTATCGTTCCGAGTTTGCGTGGGACTTGTTCTCAGCAGATCCTGGATTTTCATAAGGGCCTGAAGATATCTGAGGGGGAACGACTGTACCAGCCAGAATACACCCGGTACATACATAAAAACCATAGCATTTGCGATATCCATACATGTATCTATATACACATGCATAGATATTATAATGTTGTCTGTACACCTGAATACGTCTGGAGTATATATATATATGTATATACATATATATATATATATATATATATGTACAACTTTCATCCAATTCTATACACTAATACAAAGTACAGCAGGATACAGCATGTTACTCTATTTTACAACATCCAATACACCACGTCATGATGGTTCGTAGGGGTACCTGTTCCAAGATGGCGAAAAATCGTTTTCGGTGGTTCACAATCATGTAGAAACCATCCCCCAGATGAAATCACCATAAATATATATAAGTGGTACCCTCTGGTGAACGTTTACATAGCAATGGAAAATGGCTATTGATAGTGGATTTTCCCATTAAGAATGGTGATTTTCCATTGCTATGTTAGTTCACCAGAGGGTATGTAGAAACCATTCCCGGTCATGGCTTAAAAATGTGGCATTGTTTCGCCCAGGTGAAGGCACAACTTAAAGAGCGTGCAGAATTGGACGAGGAGTGCCGTGGGATGGCGATATGAGATGGGAAACCGGGTATAGAAAGGGCTAGCCGCGTTGTATCTATTTTCAGAGAAGCCTCCCAATTTTGGATGATAAGAGAAAAACATGCGAGGATATAGAATGGGAAGTGTGTAAGAGAATGTAAAAGAAGATAATGTCAACCCCGGATTAATAAACCATATCATAGTTTATTAATTGGGGGGGTACTCCTCCAATAGTCATAATATGTCATAATCCAATACTTAAATGGTACCTCCCTCAATTAAACGGCCTAAGGGTTTATTAATCCAGGGTTGACATTACAATGGAGCTGAATGGGGACACTATGGCACTATGGATTGATAAATACGATGAATTTTCTCCAACAAATATTGGGATTCAAACACCATTGAATTAGGACATACTGTAGCCCATCTGAATCGTGAAAGGAGACATAGCCATTTCACACCATTTCAGATTGGAATTTCCAGTTGGAATGGCATCATTCTGGAACCCCAGACCTTTGGTTGTTATATTTGTTTTGAGTGTACATTTCCATTGCAATCCTAAAGGATTATTCAGACCAAATTGCTCAGATTTCTATGTAAATATATGGATGTTTCCTAAAATGGGGGTACCCCCATGGAAATCATTGGAAATCCCCATATATACAAACATACAGATAGCTATGTATAAAGCGGCATGGCCTGGTATATGATCAGATAGACATGGTGTTTTGACCCATGGAATTTGGCTGGCTTTCTATATCCAATCACGGTGTCTTGGTACAAGATGGTGCCAAGAAGCCAGTCGCTTCGGAGGTAGCATTTGGAACTGGGAAATTATAGCCTTCCTAGGTCTCCTGGAGCCTCAACATCTGTTTTGTTGCGCTTCTTGAGGGTTGATTTCTCAACCCCAAACAGGAACTGATTCTATATATATATATGTACACATACACATATTATATGATATATATAGATAGAGTACATGTTCAAATCCATGCTGCTCTTTCCCCAGCTTCGAGGAGGTGAGCAAACGTCTCCGCAGCTTCGCGAGTCGTGCGCTGGCCCGCCCGGAGGACTGGTCATGCGAGGACCTGGCGGACGCAGATTTCTTGTCCTCGGTGCAACTGGACTGTGCCCAGCAACTGGCCGAGGTGAGCCGCTCCTTCAAGGCGAGGCCATAGAAAGAGCGAACCATGGACACTTGTTGGGTCTGGAAATGGTCTCACTTTGAAGATTTTGAAGATCCATTTTTTGTCACTGGAGGATGGGATGGTTTTGGGTGGTTTTAAAAGGCCCGAAACGTAAAGCCTAACATTCTTCGTGACCGAAATGGGGGCTTGGTTGCATCCCTATGAGATGGTGGGTTCACTGGTGCCTTTCAGGTTCTCTTGGAGAACAGTGAGCCTTTCAAGGACCTTGAAGCTGTCAGCCGGGAGGGCTTTAAGACCATTTTGTTGGCAGAACAACTTCTCAGAGAAGCAGAGGCCAAAGATGCAGACTGCCTCAGTGCCGTGGAGTTTTGTTATTTCGAAATGCTTGCTGTGTGTTGGTCGACCGTTACAGTACCGTGGTATACCGTGGTCTCGATTATCAGAAGGCATCGACACATTTATTTCTATTTGTGGCTTTTTCTTCATCAACATGTGATCTGTTTGTTGATTTTTCATCTTCCACAGCATTTCTGGACGACGATACCCCGCTAATATTTGATGACTTAAGATGCTCAAGCAATCTTCATACACATCAACATCACCAGAAATTGGCCAAATTGTATGCCTTTACCATCCTTTATTTGTTGTTTGGACTGTTTGGCTGTTAGACCGCGCCTAGGTGCTTGGCAAAAACATGAAGCCCTGTGCAAAAAGCACTTGGAAACACAAGACCTCACAGGTGCCACGACTCAGCAGAACCCCGGGTGCCCCAGATTTCGGGTTGTGATCGCTCTTTGAGCATCTCAAAGCTAGTTTCCCTCTAAGAAGTTGCCCATGTAACCGAGGTTACATGTAAGTATTTAGCAGGGTAAGGTCGCGTTCGTTAACGGAATTAACCAGACAAATCACTCCACCAACTAAGAACGGCCATGCACCACCACCCATAGAATCAAGAAAGAGCTATCAATCTGTCAATCCTTACTATGTCTGGACCTGGTAAGTTTCCCCGTGTTGAGTCAAATGTGGCCGCAGGCTCCACTCCTGGTAGTGCCCTTCCGTCAATTTCTTTAAGTTTCAGCCTAGGGCTGACCATACTCCCCCAACCCGGACCATCCTGGGCTTATCAATTACCCTCTGTCATCAAACGTGGCAATGGAAAAATCCTCGTGGAAAATCATCCATTACTGGTGGAAAATCAGCCATTTTTGGTTACCGGAGGGTTTTTTTTCATCTGCCAGACCCTCATGATTGATCGTGATTGGCCACTGATTCATAGGGTTTAAGGGAACGTTTTCAGGAAACCAATCTATATGGCTGATGAAACCAGGGTCTTCTTTGAATCCCCCGTGGATTTTCCCAACGAAACCGAGCCAAGGATACTTTTTGCCCCTGCCAGCCTTTCCAATTTGGATTCTACAAAAATCGAATACCCCGATCTATCCGCATCTAACATCAATATGGCAGTGTTTTCTTTGTTTTTTCATTTGATATATGTTTCCCAATCTTCGATGATCATTTGAGCATATTTGAGCCATTTGGATCCATTTGGGTGTTTCTCGAACCTGTGTTACCATGTGTTACCCCTTTTCAACAACATAGTTTCCCTTTATCAGATATGACCAGCCACATCCATTGGAGGATAACTTGGGATTTCCGGTGACTCCAGGCCTGTGGAGCTCCGAGGTGGCCTATCGGAGGTCTGTGGCGAAGTTCGGCGACGTCAGCGAAGCGGCCCACCAGAAGGCGGCTGGGCTGACGCGGAAGCTCCGAGAGGAGGGTGAGCGCTTTCGGGCCTTGTCCAAGAGGCCAGGTGGCGTGAAAAATCACTGCTGATAATGAAAACAGATTAAACAAGCGGGTTGATAATATATATATATATATAATTATATATATATTATATATATATATTATATATATATTATATATATATTATATATATATATATTATTTATATTATATATATATAGATTATATAGTCATAAAGTCGATAGGGAGAGGGATTCTCAGCTGCACCATCAAAGCTTCTTGGGAAAATGATCGTCACCTAGGATCCTTTCAGATGTGGCCGCCTGCATGGCCAGCTGCTACAACACCCTGGCGCGCACGGCCAACGAGGCCAGCCCCTACCGCCAGCCTAGTGCTGCCCTGGAGCTGCCTCGGCTCCCTGACTGGGAACGCCCAGTCCCTCCAGAGACCGCCCTGATGCTGAAGCAAGGCACGGTGGAGCGGCAACAGGGGCTGTTGAGACATTGGAGGAGCTGTCATCTGCTGTTGACCAAGGACCGGATGGCTTCAAAATCCCAGATGTTTCTTTTTTTTTTAAATGTATTTTTGTATATGTTTAGCATGTTTGTTATAATTTTGTATATAAACATATACATCTTCCACAATGTTTGCATAGTTTTCGCTTCAATCTTTTTGGGGATTGAAGCAGAGGAGGGTTCTGTGCACTGCTATGATGGGTTGCCGGAAGCCAGTGGGCCTGTGTGGTCGGGTAGCTCCTTCTCCGCAGATTAAAAACGTGGGTTTTGCACGTTTTGCACCCGTTCGGTCCAAGCCTCTTGAGGGTACATAGGACGCATGGGATTTGGATGGATTTGAAGAATTATCAAAAGAATGGCATATTTAGAGCTTGTAAAGTAGAATCATTTGCCCACAATGATGGCTCGTTTTAGTGGGAAGGACCACCATTTGAGCTTGGTGAGTTGTTATCATTCGGGGTAGCTTCTACACAGTTCATCTCAAACAAACTTGTCCGATGCAGCGGTTGATGGCAAATTACAAAAGAGCTCTAGAGTTTTCCGGGCCAAAAAAACTTGAAGCCTGAGTGTTCACTTCCCAATGGGTTTATGCAATGTTCTCAATCTCAACATTCAACCATTTGGGGAATCTACTGGAAGATGTTTGATTTTGGCCGCCCCATCAACGCAACGTGGCTTGAAGAGACAGGATCTCCGAGACTGGGAAAACCCATGCCTGCGTGAAACAGTGCGTCTGGATGGCCTTTTAGACTTTTGCGTTCAACATTCAGAAAGAAACATGACACTTATTGATATCAAAAACATATATTAACATATTATAATGTTGATATATTTTGATGTTGAATATTGTTGGTACTCTTATATCAATGCCAGATTGATTCATATTGGCTTGGTACCCTCTGGTAAACTGTTACATTTTGCTATGGAACATCACCACTTTATAGTTGGGTAAATCATTGATTTCTATGGCAATTTTCAATAGTTGTATGTTAGTTTTCCAGAGGGTATTCTAACATATCCTAACTATCCCAACTATCCTTGAATGGGGGTTCTACATGCCATAATGGTGATGACTTGGGGATGGTTTATCAATGAGTTTACCTTGGCTTGGTATCTGGTTGGTGTATTTGGGTGTCTAATTTTTTCCCTTGCCGTGTCGGAGCCTAGGACCTGGAGAAGGTGCTTCCTTGCGTGTCGACACAGCGGCACGCACCTTGAGCCTCTACCCAGCACGAGAGTGGCTGAAACAGCGCTGGAGGCTTACGCTGCGAGTAGCGACTTTGGAGGATTGCGACTTTCTGGCTATCTCCTGTCGTATATTTAAAATATATCTAGAAGCAAGGGCGATGTTCATGGATTTTCTCTCTATTTTTTTTTTTCCTCTCTCTCTCTCTATATTTGGTCAAACATAACAACAAGCAGGCAGCCCTATGAGGGTGATCACAAGCCGCCACTTGAAATCAGAGGTGATGAAGACCCTGGTGACGGAGTGTTGATCAGCCGGTGAACGAATTTCATCTTCATACCGCAGCTGTAAAATTTAGATCAAATTAGTCAAGTAAAGGAGAGGTTCTCCAGCCTCCATATGTTTTTTTTTCCTGGCATTTTCAAGACTTTAGGAGGGATATAGAGATGTTCAGAGCATGTCAGGTTGATATGTTCTGATGAGAAAATCTCTCGCGATCGCCGCCGCGTAGTGCCGCAGGAGCTTCTGGACTGGGAGCAACAGCTTGGGTCGCACTGGCGGCAAGGGCCTGAGGTGCAGGAGGTGCAGGAGGTGCAGGAGGTGCAGGAGGTGCAGGAGGTGCAGGAGGTGCAGGAGGTGCAGGAGGTGCCTGCCGATGCAGAGAGGCGGGGAGGAAGAGATGGGGTCTCTGAAAATGAGGGAAACATGTGGAAAAAAAAAGCCATGGGGAAAGCCATGGGAAAATGAATGAACATTGATAAATTGCCGGTTGTTGACAGTATGATGGACATGTTTCGAAGTCATGTTCCCTCATGGGACTTTGGGCCCAATTTGACCAGACGAGTAGCCGGGCAGATGAGCTCACGAGATCTTGGGGAAGCGCCAGAACTTGGGCCCCAGGGGACAGCTTGACCGGCCATGTTTAGTCTTTGGATGCCCATTTTTTCGGGCCAATAATTTTGAGCCATACCCTGATAGATCTGATAGGGATTATACGACTATCTTTCTTGGAGCCCTTTATTTCATGATTATTCCATTATAATCCCATTATATAATCCCATCATTATTATTATATAACCATTAGTATTTACCATTATTAACCATTAGTATTAACCATTATTAACCATCAACTGCCTGGATTACATACAGCTACTGCTGCAAGCTGCAAACAAAAACTGTAACAGGACCCATGTCGCCATGTCTCATTCAGATCTCTATGGATTGGGAGTAGCCGACGCAGCAAATTCGACAAAACTTGGGTTTGACAATTTCTTAGTGACTTAGTGAGTTGAGAAAGTGCTTAATTGGATATATTTGCAATTATTTGCAAAGATACTGACCACGAATGATCATGATATGTTGATTTGAGTTTCATTGAAAATTATAATTGTACTATTGTCTGAAGCTAGTGAATTTCCCAGCAAAATGTATGAAAATGTGACATGTGCATCACCGGGAGACCCCTCATGAAACCACCCAAACTTCACCCAGGCCGTGGCCGACGGAGCCAGCTGAAGGAGAGCTTGGAGACTCACCCGAGGTTTCCGAGATCCAAGAGATCACGGCAGAGGTTCCGGACATGGCAGAGACCGTGGCAGCTCAAGGCGGTCAAGCCGGTGCTGGCCATGGCTTTCCATTCACTTAAAACAGGCGCTCCAAAAAGGTCTCTAAGACCAGCTGACTGGGCCGGAAATAATGGAGAATCGTTGGGTTTACCATCTGGTTATTTAACATAGCCATGGAAAATCCCTTATAAATGGAGGTTTCTAGCTGGGAAAATCATCTATAAATGGGCCATTTTCCACGGCTATGTTAAATAACCAGAGGGTACATGGGTTTACTATATCACAATGGGACCCGGGAGTGCGAAGTTCCTTCGACAGGGGAAATGCCTTGAGGGTTCATCTATGGCCACGCTTGCCTTTTAGCATGGTCTGGAAATTTAGATCTACTGTAATCATTTGTAATCTGTATCTAGCTATGTATCTACTTATCTAGCTATCTATCTATTTGTCTATTTATGAACAAATTGCATCAAGGACTTTGAGGACAAAAATCTTCAGGGAGAGTAGAAGGTTTTCGCAATCTTCAAACACTGCACTGCTTTTGGATGCTTTGGTGAAGTTTCGATAAAACAATCAGCATCAATCAATAATGTGTACCCTTTGGTAATTTAACATCGATATGGAAAATCACCATGTTTAATAGGTCAATCATTGAACTAAACGGGCCATGACTTCCAGCGCAGATTGTTGTATTACCGGTATTCCAATGATCCATGACTATCCATGACTATCATGATTCATCCACTATTCATCCATTATTCATCCCATGATTTATATATCCATAATTCATCCATTATTGTTGGCTATACCAATGGATTGGTTTCGTCAGGAAAATCGAAACCGGAAACCATCGATTTTCCCATTAGCATCATGTTTTTTTGCTGTAAATTTTCCCTTCAATCCATTCCCATAGGATCCATGTATGGTATATATGGTAACATTTACCAGCAATATACCCCAAATGTTAGCATATATACCATACATGGATCCTATGGGATTGACTCTAGCCCCATAAACCATTGTAAAAATCACGGGATGCTAAGCCTGGGTAGATCTGGGTAGCCCTAGGCCGTGGCAGCCCTGGAGAAATTGAGTTCGCCACATCCCAGCCGTTTTTTTTTTGGGAGTCGAACGGAAGTCGAACGGAAATAAACGATACCCCTCTGGTAAACATAGAAAAAGCTATTGAAAATGGCCATAGGGCCATAGAAATAGTGGATTTAGCCATTAATAGCATGGTGGATCTTTCCATAGTTAACAGTTTACCAGAGGGTAATAAAAGTAGTTTGCATATGTGTTTCTTTTTTAGAATTGGTGTTTTCAACATTTCAACGTCTTTGTTATTTTGAATGTTATTTTATGAATCATTGAAATGGGATGATCCCCAATGATGAAGATAGTTTGAAAATAAAAGTTGGCACAACCAAATGTATTCATAACCCCCTTCCAAAGATAGAACTATGATTTACCGTGATGATCTTTGATGTTCAATCTGTTCAATGTGCAAACGCATCTTAGTTGGTCTTGCATTGTCTATTTTTCAGGGGTTACGTCATATAAACAAAGGCTTATAAGGCTTGATGGAAGGTCCAACACTTGCATAATACGCTTGCCTCTGAATGTTAGATTACCATCCGATAATCAAACATGTCAATGGAACATCTCCATTTATAGATGATTTGTCCGCACAAACCTCCATTTATAGGGGATTTCCGAGCCAGCCATGTTTGATTACTGCAGGCTACTTGAGAGCAACGCAGGTAACTTCACTCATGATGAACTTTCCTGGCAATGTCAGGGAGAGGTTTTCTCCCATACCAACCTGCCCTGTGGTAATTCAATAGCTATGGAAGTGGATAGTATGATAGTCATAGCCCAGCAGTTCGATGATGTCACTGTGGTTTTCCATGGTTTTTCCACCATTTTTCGTTGCTTTTTTCGTTGGCCCTCTCCTCTCAGGTGCAAGCCCCGCCCTGGTCGCTTGCTTCCTGGGCGATAGCGACGAAGCCGTCCGTTTCTTTGGCCGAACTTTGTGGTGGATGGTGGATTTCCCATGGGGAAAATCCCATGAAATGATGGTTGATATACATGTTAACAATGATGTGTATATATATATATGGGTTTCATAAATGGGGGATCCCCAAAATGGATGGTTTATAATGGAAAATACTATTGAAATGGATGATGAACAGGGGTACCCCCATGTTAGGAACCCCCCATACATACCATAACCATAGCCATAGGCATAAGCATACGCAGAACCAGAATCATACTGTAGATAGTCACCGGAATACATAGATTGGCCCCGATATTATATTTCATATTTGAAATCCATGATTTCCTGTAGATGTTCCCTTAGACCAATCCATTGAGACAGCCAAAATCTGAAAGAATGGGCACTCACATAGCCCTTTGACAAGTGATGACAAGTGGTTGGGTGGTTTGGAACATATTTTATTTTCCACAATATATGGGATGTCATCCTTCCCATTGGCGAATTCATTCATTTTTCAAGATTGTTTTTGAACCACCAACCAGTGACAAGTGGTTGGTGGAACCCAAACATCAACGGGCGGACGTGTCACCGGAGGCAACGATGCTCAAAGGATTTACGAGGTCGAGCCGGACAGCTTGTGAATATGACGATGGGATCTACATTGGATTCACCGGAGGAAGATATGGTGATATTATCACACATTTTCAAGTATATGTATGTATATATATATATTACTATACTATACTATACTATACTATACTATACTATACTATATATATATATATTATATTATCATATATTATCCATATAATTACTATAGTTATGATTTATAACTGTAGTCCTTATTCTTTATTATATTCATATAATCTGTTCCCACAATATTGAATACCTCATATGGAACCCCCAAACTGAACAGATCCACTACGAAACCGCGGTCCATTTGAAAGGTAGATGGATTGGAGCGACCATTCTGTGTGGAAGACGGGGCTTTTGTAAACAAATATGTTGCTGCGAACAATATACAGTTATAGAATATATATATATACATAATTATAAATATACAGATATACATGTATTCTGTCCAAGGAAGGAGAATACTCCACACCTTGGAGTTTCCTTGCTCCAAAAGTAGACCCTTTCAATGGCATTTGGAGCTCTCTTGCTGATCCTAAAACTGATCCCTCTAAAAACGGGTGACTCGTCAAAAAGATAAACTTTGATTTGTTTTTTTTTTGGCGGTGAAGTCATGTCTTGTTCTTCGACTGTTTCATTCGCACAACAGTTGGACTGTGTTCTCGAAACACAGTTCAGTCATGTTCAATTGGGATTTCTGTTGCTTCAACTCGGGGCCGCGGAAGTTTCCCATGAGTTTCTTCAGGCGTTGGCAGGTGAGGAGGAGCTTTCAGAGGCGAGTGCGGCAAATCAGCCAGTTTTCTACCCCACTTTAGGTTGAAACAGGCACTCCCTGTCTCCCCATGTTGGTTTGTCTCGAAACAGGGTATATCATGATTTATATCTACCCCCCCTTTGATGAATTGCTTATAAAACTATTGGATTTGGGATGGCAAAATCGTGTAACATCATTGGCCAAGCCCCATAAATGATACGTAGGAAAGGAACACAACGTCAGGTGCCGGAATCTTTCTCATGGTCTTGATGGTCTGAATGGTCTTGATGGTCTTAAATCATGGTTTCCAGGAGTGTTGGGAAGGGAAGTCTAGTGCAAGGAATTGTTGAGACTCCATATTTTGGACTTTATTTATTTATTTAGCATTATTTAGCTATAACGGATTATAACATGGAGGTGTGTTGCTTTATTCAAGATGTGTATGATCTCAAAACGATTTGAAATCATCAAATCCATGATGGACTATAGAAAGTAAAGGTGACCCGCAAACCGTTCAGCGACACGATGATAGTCGCCCGATCATCGGGCATTTTTCAGGCGTTCCCGGTGGAGGACGCCGCTTCAAGTGACTCTCATCCACTCTCTGGTACTCATCTTATATACATCCTAGGAAACATGGGAAAAAACATAGGAACATATAGGAAAATACCTTATATAATATCAATGGAGGTTTTATCGAAAATCATCGAATTGAAGGATTCTCCAGCCATGAAGCTGAGCACGGCCAGGCCGATTGACATCGCGTGACGTCGCAGCTTTCATCGATTGGAATCAAAAAAACGGGGAACGAGCACAGTCATCTTTTTTTTGGCAAATGTGTTGCAGAAAGAGACAACTTAGATATCGAACCAATATCTCAGATATCTATAGATATCTCATACCAACAATGATACAAATACTAACGGCAACTTTAATAGGTCTTAATGGTGCAGAGTTTTTTGTTTCGTCCAATGATTTTTGGGGATGGCTCAAGTGCCGTAGTGAAAGTGGTCTGATTCCATATGGGGAAATGTGCTACACAAATCAACCATCTGGAGTGCCACCTGCCTTACGATTTTTCGGGATGTGTGTAAAGTTACAAAGGGTTTTTTGTCACAGACATTCTTTAGAAACTTCATGGCATTGCGAAGTGAACATGATGAACATGATGTCAAAAACGCAAAAAGGTTGACTTAGGGAAAAAAACTCCGCAGTGCAGGGTATTGCAGGGTGGTCATCAGATTCTTGCTTAGATCCAAAGCCCAGTGGCTGGACGTGTAGGGCATCCACAAAAATCTTGGCCAATGGAGGAGATTAAGGCGGATGAACGGGGCGGACTTGACTGGATGAAAATTGCGGATCCTACTGTGCAATGATGATGTTGTTGTTGTTGTTGGGAAAACCACTAAAGAGGCTGCAATCATCTGCAATCCGTTATATACTCCATTAGTTGTTGGACATACGGACATACATTAATAATATTAATATGTATTAAAAAGGAGTTTTGAGAAAACTATCCAGCTCGACCTCAAATTCAATTGTTTCTAGACGTATAGGTCAACCTCAAGTGACAGATGTTTGGAATGAGTAGCACAGCCAGAGGATGTCCAAGTCTTGTTGGTTCTGAGGTCTCATGACCTCCTTGAGATGATAAAACATGTTTCAACCAATGGTTAATTTATGTTAATTGTCGGTTGGGGTGGTTTGGAATGTCAGGACTCACCCAATGGTGATGATCACGAGCAATTCCAAAGCACCAGTTGCTGCAATCATTCATGGTTTGTTCCCAGACTTGCTTCAGACGGGATAATATTTTTCACGGGAAAGCCTGCCCTTTTCTGATCTGGTAAACACCATCATTGTTTCCTCCTGTTTCTTTCCCTCACAATCATCAAGAATCTTCTGTTTGGAGGTGTTTTACAATGTGTCCAACATATTCCAACATTGTCAAGTGGTTTCAACATGTGTCAACCCACATCAAAAACTGGCTTTTCATAGGCTTTTCATAGGGGGTGTTCAACGTTTTTCCATAGGTCTTTTCCCAACATCTTGGGATTGGCTGCCCGTCCCCGTCGCAAATCACCCGTTGAGGTGTCGAAGATGCCATGACGGAGCGGCTCTTGGCGGGCGCCGCTCTGCTTGGGTGCGCCATGGCGGCGGCGATTTGGGGAATGTCATAGTTTTTTAAAATACCCTCTGGTAAACTAACATAACTATGGAAAATCACAATTTTTAATGGGAAAATCCACTATAAATGGCCATTTTCAATAGCTATGTTAAATTACCAGAGGGTAATATATACATTAAAACTATAATATATATATGATATGTCATATATATATATATGGACATATAATGAAACTATTATATTCTATATGAAATTATAATAATATTGTAATCTATATATATATATACATTCTATATCATTCTATATATGGGGGTTTCCATAAATGGAGGTACCCCAAAATTTGGATGGTTTATAATGGAAGATATAAATTATAATGGAGGACCTGTATATATATATATACATATTATATTTATAAAAAAAAAATGAAAGATGGTGGAGTGAAGGCAAAAACAACATGGGGGTATAATATCAATGGGGCATCTAAGTATAAATGCACATTTGTATTATACTATATTTATATATCTATATATCTGCTTGGTGGTTTGGAACATGACTTTTATTTTTCCATATATTGGGAACAATCATCCCAGCTGACTTTCATATTTTTCAGAGGGGGTGAAACCACCAACCAGATTATATAATATTACAATATATATATATAATATACATACACACAATGTTACATTAAACCATGGTAACAACCCATTACGTAACAACATGTTGTTAAAAAGATTTAAACACTTATCTCTGAACCGCGCTTGGGATAGCTTGGGATCAGTCGAATGCTCATGTTGATACGTCCACTAAAACGACAGAAATGTGGTATTACTTCGCGTGATCCCAGCCTTCGGACATTTGTCCTGACATATCATACAGTCATACGGTCCAGGTCTGGCTAATATATCCTCACATATCTTCTGAAATATATCCTGCTGCATATTTCCTGAAATACTGTATCTTCTGGCAAATGTTCTGACGCATATTCTTACATATTTTCGGGCAAATATTCTGATATCTGCCCTGGCGAATCTCATGTCACATCTGGGTGAATGACACATTCAGACGTTTGCTAACCGTTAGTTTTCATCTGCCTTCAAAATCTTTCTATCTTTAAAATATATTCTGACACATCGTGATCATCATGTATCCTGACACTGGAAATGTTCATACCAGTACATTCTGATAAAACATGATAAAACGTCTGACCTTTAGTCTGACATAAATTCATATTCTGATTTGAAATACCATCTGGTTATGACTCACATAGCCATGGAAAATCACCATTTGTAATAAGTGAACCATCTATTTCTATGGGTCATCTATACCATGGCTATGTTAAATAACCAGACGGTATATTGGGACATGTGTCCTGATCCTCTGACATAACGTACACACGAAAATACACTCTGACATATTCTAAAGATTCTAAAGTTTGCTTTCTGTCGAGTGGGGCACTGAAACATGGGGGGCTTACAAACTGGGCGACAAATGGACCCTTGAAACATGACCATCAAACTCTGGTGTAGCTGCGGAGCGTCGAACTGGCAGCTGCGGACCTGCGGACTGGCCCGAAACTTCAGAATGTGAAGGTATGATAGGTATGATATGTCAATGTCAAGAAAACTTCAGATCTCTCGCATAGATTTGGCAAAAGGTTGCAAAAGGCTCATGTTTGAAAACAAGATTCCTGGGAACCCCATCCCTGGGAGTTCTATGGGGTGTTTGTTGTTGGGAACGTAGCAGTCGTCCTTGGGTACCCCCGGGTAGCTACGCCATGGAAGTGCAGTTGGCAGATGGACTTGCCGGGCTCTTTGGGGCGTGGGGTTTCAACAAAGCTTTCATGAGGAGACGGGTCATCCGGAGAAAGCACATCCACATTGTGGACATATCCCTGGCAAACATGTTCGGATTTTTCAAGTTTTTTTTTTTAAACCCAAATTAAAGGCTGTTCCTTCCCCATCGAGTAAGTTTTAAACTTGTGGATCCACTGTGTCCAAGTTGGCGCATGGGCATGCTCGCGAGCTCGGCAGGAACTGGTTGGCGCATCAGAATCTTCCAGATGAGGAGATGCGTGACATCCCAAATCCCTGGAACGAAATGCAATTGCACATCAGCTACAAATTCGCACAGGCGGGTTGGACGGGGTGGACGGAGTGGACGACCAGGGACCCTGAGAGGACTTGGAAGCCGGCGGCACCATGGATGCTTGGGAGGGCCTCCTCATTTTGAACATGTGAATGACATATACAAAACTCTGACCAGACCATTGGGCGATATTTTTGGGTAAAGATATCTTGGATCATGCTTTGAGCTGTCTACATCTGCGCTCAGGCATTTTCCGTGATCGGCCTTGGCATAGGTGCGGCGACCCCTGGGAACAGAGGTTGCTGGTAACCCCAAAAAGAACCACGAGATGTCACACTACTGACTATATATGTGTCAAATGTTTGCCCTCCCGAAATCAAAGAATTGGAAGTTTCCCTTAAAATGGGGGTAGCCCTAAATAGATACATGTCCTCCATGTGTTTTCAGGATTTCCATGGATTTCCATGAAATAAACCATCCAGCTATAAAGGGTGCCCCCATGACAATCCACGGAACCCCCTTTAAGGAGGTCACCGAAAGATTTGGTCACCATGGAACAAATTGTCAATGGATTGGCTGGGACAATCTTCACCGGAAACCATCGATTTTTCCTATGAAAAGAAAGGGTGTTTCAAGCGTTTCATTTTCAATTTCCCATTTTTGTGGCGGAAAAATTCCAATCCATTGACATACCGAAGTCGCAGGATTGGTGATGACTCGCAAGCCCAATCGCTATCGGAAGATTGGGCAGGCCACGCTCCTTGGGAGTTGCTTTGGTGCCGGTCCTGCAGGCTTTGCTGCATGGCAACTTTTGAAAAAAAATGGAAGATGGTGGAGTGAAGGCAAAAACAACATGGGGGTATAATATCAATGGGGCATCTAAGTATAAATGCACATTTGTATTATACTATTAGATATATTTGAAAATATAATATGTATATATATATATTAAGATATATTATTAAGCATTATTAATATTAACATTTACACATTCATATATAATATGCATAAATGGATACGGTGGAAAACCAGCAGTATGAGTTGAGTTTGTCTCAAATGAGTACCTGAAAATAGCGAAGCCAAAGTGGAGGACATTTCCAAAGCATCGCAACATCTTGGAACCCGGGAACGACGAACAGGTGACCTTTCTTGGTGGCTTCCCTGGGATCCTACAGCTGTTAGTCGACTAGGCAAGCTTGGTGCTTGTAGTTTCATCATGATCTCATGGGAATCCCATTGAAGTTTCCCTTTTTAATCTATCAAATCCATGGAAAGATGGGATATTTCATGGGAATACCATTGAAGTATCCCATGAAAAAAGATCTGATCAACTGGCTATTCAGTCCATATTTCCACATCAATCCATATTTACCCTCTGGTAAATGTTTACAAAACTATGGAAAATCACAATTTTTAATGGGAAAGTCCACTATTTCTATGGTCATTTTCAATAGCTATGTTAAATTACCTAGTTGCCAGTTGATCAGTTGCAGAACTGTTTTTTTTGTCGTTGGTGAAGCCACCAGGGTGGCTATGGCCGGCACTGAGGCACTTCAAGAGTTCCACATTGAATGAGGAGGAGATTTACGTGCCGCAGCAGATATTAATTTTTGGTGTTGAGTTCGGTGTCGAAAACGTGAAAAGACGATTTCGCTCAGTTGGTTTCTGGAGAGATTTCTGGATAGAAATTGGGGAGAGCAACAGCAAGTTGCGGTGAGAAAAAATGGGGTAGGTTTAGTGGACAAACCCATTAGATGTCCTGTATACCAATATCACCCAATGATCAGCTTCCCAGTCCTACATGGTGGCGGCCACGTCTCTTTGCAAGTCGACGTATCCCGTCTCGCCCCAGCGTTGTAGAAATATATATATATATTATTGGGATGGGAAGAGTCAAAGTAGGATTCAAGCCACTGACCATCATAGACCCACAAGCTCTCCCACTCCAATTTGATCATCATCCCACATTATCCCATACTGGTACATACTGTATATTATATGTATATATACACTGATATATCCTATATACGATCCCCCTATTTTTCCCTAATTCCCCACCAAACAACAAACTTTGTTTAACAAAAGACAATAATATGATACAGGTATCCATCATAAAATCCCAGGACGCCAGTGGGAATCCCCGTTCCCAAAGTGCTCTTCCGTTTGGGGTTTTCCCTAGGACAGAGCCTATCGTTTGCGCTACAATCGGCACCAGATCCGCGTCGATCAAGGCTTCGAGTTCGGAAACATCCTGGGACTCGTGGCTGGTTTCCTCGTCTCGCGAGGCGGGGTGATCCACCGAGATACACGTGAGACATATCATATTACTATATATATTTAATTTATATAAAATTATATTTAATATTATTATCTATGAATCTATAATGATATATCATATTGTATACAGGTATATGCGATATATATATATAATATATATAATATATATATATACATATCATGATGTATTTGAGAGATCGGTTGGATAAGTTCAGGCCGCCAGCATGGTGCTAAAAAAAAAACTCAGGGCTGAGATTTCCCCGAAGACTTCGTTCGAAGAGTCCGCATCGCCGAATCTTGAAGCCTCCCCAAACACATGGGCTTTGTTGAAGGTGATTTTTGTTATTTTCCCAATGGAAAATCCATTAAATCCACCATGGGAATCTATTAAATTTCTTGGGTGAACCATGGGATTCTATAGTATTATTAGTATTCTATGGTGTTTTTTTGTTCCAATTTTTGGGGGACCCCTATGATGCAAATCCAAGAAAAGAATCATTGATTCTATCAACATCAACAGGTGTTTCTGGAGCCAAGGCGCCAAGCACCGCAACAGTTGGCAACAAAATAAACCCATTGGTTCAAATTTTCGGATAGCCGAAAAGTCGAAAAGTCTCAAATGTCGATAGATTGGACTGTCATTTTTGGTAGCCATTTCATCTTGGTGTATCTACTGACCTGATTTACCCATTTAAATCTCCACATTCTGGTGACTGGGGAGATAGGTTTATGTGGAAATTCACCAAAGTGTACAGAATTTAGCAACACTGAAGTGTGATTGGCATATACAATATATTATGTATGTTTGCATGATCATGTACAATTTTAGACAGATTATACACACATGTTTTTATACACACACTATGTATGTACTATATGCATAATCGTTCTATGTGTATACATGATATGTATATATGTAAATAGCTCGTAACAATGAAATTGGTCTTGTTTTTAACGCATGAGGTCCCGATTTGTCGATTGAAGAAACTTCTGGCCAACTGAGAGCCCTAAGCGACGGGTTCGTTGGCTAATATTCCAAATATTTTGGTATTCATTTGGGTATACTTGGATGATCATGTCAAATATGAAATAAATATATAAATAAATTTACACATATATATATATAAATTATATAAACTATGATTTTTGGATTTTTGATATGTTGCTTTATTTCAACCATTGAGAGTTTGGGTCACAAATGACCCCATACCATAGATTGATGTGTGGCAGTGCCGCAAGCACGTTGTCCCGACATAGCAATTTTTGATGTTGATCAGACTTGAAACTCTGCAGTGAAGATAGCACAGAAAAATGGTAACTAGGTCACCCCGGCACCATTTTCTTCCATTGTTCTTGGTGTTTGATTTGTTGGTAATGTGGGCAAACCAACAATAAACCATCATACAGCGACCATTCGGGGATGGTTCGTACAACCCAATTTTGTTGGTTATTTTGGGGATTACCACATGACTGAAATTCCAAGCAGTTCAAGCCGGTGATCATTGAACCAACCACTGGCATCTTCACCCCATTTTGCGAACCGCTGATATCCGATATCTAATGAATTTCCATGAATTTCCCCCAATTGCGTGGTGAAATACCTGGTGATAAATATTTAAGGTACTACTGATTTCAACGTATTTTATTGTATATATATATATAGATATACATATGAGCAGGGATCACCACACACTCCCCCCTGTGGCCTGGGGGTCCCAACAACAACAGTCCTACATGGGTAGTGTTTGTGCAGCTGTAAGTGCTTGATGTCCAGTGTATACATGGAGAGTATCTAGGAGTTTACAGGGAGTATATATGGATATAGTACGTATATCGTATATGGGCACGCTATGCAATGAGGCGTATATACGTACGCTGTAAAACATGTGTAGGTAGTACTGTATATGTAGGGTGTAAGGAGTGTATAGGTAGTGATGAGGCAATGTATATACTACACATAGGTATGTAATGTTACGTACACATACAATGAGTGGTAAACATTGTAAACCATGCGTGAGGTACGCTATAGGCAGTACACAAGCAGGTTTGGGGTAGTATGTGCTCGATTCTGCTAGATTTAAATTGAGATGTTAGAAATATACAGCTAAGGTTGTGGCTCTCAAATGCAAATAACTAGCAAATAACGTAGAAATGGGAGTCTGTGCTTCCAAAATGCTACCAATAGCTTGCAAATAGCTTCGGTTTGGGGGGTAACCACACCATTGGTGGGGATCTTGTGACCTGGATCAACAGCCAAGGTAGCCTGGGAGCTGCCTTGGCAGATGCTGGTCTGGTGGGAGCTCTTGGGATGTTTGGCGCTATGAGTTACATCGCCTACGCCAAGCCTGACAAACTCACCTGGTGAGCTGAGTGACAAATCGACAGAAAGATGTAGACTAAGGCCCTACAGTAGACTACAGGCTTCGGGTTTTCAAGGCCCCCACGTTTTTTTTTTTGAGGGAAACCATGGCACCGGTGAAGAAATTCAGAAAGATGATGACACGTTGGCACCGGAAAAAACCTATGGAAAAATGTTGAGGATGAAGCTGGTGGGGGCAAATACCATGAGCAATATGCAGTGATATCATCTACCCTTTGGTAAACTGTTACATTTTGCTATGGAAAGATCCACCATGCATTTTTCATGGGTAAATCAACTATTTCGACTGGGCCATTTTCAATAGCAAACTGTTGACGTTTACCAGATGGTAGAAAACATAAAGAACCATGAAGAAACTGTTTACTGGTTGCAGGATTGTTCGAATCAGCCATGATGAGGGTCTGCTTCAAACGAGTCTTTTGGATAGGCATAGAGTGTTTCATTGGAATAGCAGTCGGGAATCTACCCCGGCAATGAAAGATCATGCATTTACAGATGATTATTTTGGTGATCTTCACAGGTTACGGGAGGGGGTTGTCAGCCACGAATACCTATGATTACCCTCTGGTAATTTAACATAGCTATGGAAAATCACCATTTTCAATGGGAAAATCCACTATAAATGGCCATTTTCAATAGCTATGTTAAATTACCAGAGGGTACCTACAATTTATCGGCAAAAACCCAACCTTTCTCGTTCAAGGCAGTCTGGAACAACTGGAACCACCGTGGACGTTGACCGCAAAATGGATGATTTATACGAAGAAATACACATTCTCTAGCGATGTATGCCTTCAGTGGTATTTGTTACACCGTTTCAGAACTCTAGCATAGATTGATCTGCGGGAACTATAACTATGATCATGAGTCTCAAGCGTGTTGATTTCGAGCACAAACAGGATGCAACCGATTTCAAGGTCCGGGTTCACTTTTCTACTGGAACTCACCATCGATTCAACATTTCAAAATCAATAAGTTTTTTTTTGGTGGAACGAGGGCACATCCCGCAAAAAATGGAAAAGGGCAAAAACTCAAGAAATGCAACGTACTACAATAGTTTATTGCCAGAGAGCACTCCGGAGAAACAAGTGCAGAGGGAGTTACGGCAGAAATCCTCTCAACATGTCTAAACTCAGTTTAGAGTTAAAACCATCATTTTTATATGTTTGTAATCCTGAAAACCCAATCATTTGTGCATTTTAGAGGCTCAAAGGGTTTTCGAGGGACTCTGAAACCATCCCTTTGGGAAAATCCTGGAGTCGGCCTTCTGCTGACCGGGTGTGTCGTTTGGTGAAACGACCCGTAGCCGCTACAGCCATTTCAATCACTTCCACAAGCGAAGTCGACGCCAGAGACGGAGGTGACTGCGATACTGCGATAGATTTAACTTGAATATGGAGGATGGTTTTGAATTTTGGAGATTCCCCATTTTCGGAAACCCATCTATAAACATATTAAAGTGATGCAATTTTGCCAAATCTTTGAGAGTTGTGCTCACTTTGTAGCGGCATTTGTAGCGTCTATGATCCTCTGTTTCTGTGATCTCCAGTTCCGATCATATCCTTCTCAGAAGCTCGCTGAACATATCCCATAGGATCCATGGTGCTGGTATATATGGTAACATTTACCATCAATATACCCCAAATGTTAGCATATATACCAGCACCATGGATCCTATGGGTGTTTACTCATCGTAATCTCATCGTTAATATTCATCGTGTTGTTGGCTCCTCCAATTTTATGGTGGCTAGCGTGGTTAAAATCCCTGGGTTCAGTGTCACCACAAGAGGTTGGAATGTTCGCATCCGACACCGGAAACGACTCGTAGCTGGCAGCTGGTGGATTTTTGATGATTTTTGATCCCTTTCGAAGTGGGATAATATCAACCTATCGGACTAATGATCCCCTAGTAATTATGGGGTCAACGTTCAACATGAAAAACCAAAGAAATGACTGGCGGTCATCTCCATCCTTTGGTCACAGCTGATCCGCCGTGGTCAAAGATTTGGGCCAGCGAAGTGGCGGTTGAGGGCCTATTTTTTGAGGATTTACCTGACTGTTGCCTCGAACAGGAGAACTGAACCCATGGTTCAGCCAGATACATACAGTATCATACAGTATCATATAGTAATAATCATAAATATAGTAGCAATAATTAATATTTTATGCAGTAATATATAGACAGTGATATATATTAAGTAATGTATATATATATATAGTAATATATACATATATAATAATATATACATATATAATAATAATTTATATATGTAGTGAGATGTATATATATATATTACTATATATATATATCGTAATATTACAGTAATGTATATATGTATATTACAATGTATATATATATATATATATATGTGGCTAAAATACATAGTAGTATATAGCCGATGAGAGAGTAATAATATTATACTGCATCAGACTCTCAGACAGGAGATATTCAGAGGTCTGAGGTATTTTGGTAGCCCAATAATTATCCTCTGGTAAACTAACATACCCTCTGGTAATTTAACATAGCTATTGAAAATCACAATTTTTAATGGGAAAATCCACTATTAATGGTCATTTTCAATAGCTATGTTAGTTTACCATAGGGTAACTATGGCAAATCACCATTTTTCAATGGGAAAATCCACTATAAATGATCATGTTCAACAGCCATTTTGACATAACCAGAGGGTATTGGAATTGCCTCATTTGTGCCCCGCTGTATCTTGATTTTTTACACACATTTGGAGCAACATAGACGTCTTTTCTCAACTGGTTACCCCCTGGTAATTTAACATAGCTATTGAAAATGGCCATTTATAGTGGATTTTCCCATTAAAAATGGTGATTGTCCATAGTTATGTTAGTTTACCAGAGGGTAATGAACAGATGTATGTGATTTTCACTTGTTCACAACCATCCTTGCCATCGATGATACTCTGGTGATTTTACTTCGCCATGGAAAAAGGAATATGGCCCATTTGCAGATGAATTCACCTATTAATTCCATGGTCATTTTCCATCAATTTCCATTGCTATGTTAGATTACATCATCTGTGAATCTAAGAAATCTTCCCCAATGATATCCCCATTCAAGGGATTGGTTTAGTCGGGAAAATCGAAACCGGAAACCATGGATTTTCCCATGAGGATCATGGGGTT
The DNA here is from genome assembly GCA_947184155.2 of Cladocopium goreaui. Lineage (NCBI taxonomy): Eukaryota > Dinophyceae > Suessiales > Symbiodiniaceae > Cladocopium > Cladocopium goreaui. The sequence goes on from CAMXCT020006257.1 coordinate 272,708, forward strand.
TTCCTGTAAATTTTCCCTTATGCCAATCCATTGACACATGTTTTATCACGTTTGCTACATGTTTGTTGTTTTTTTCCACGGGTTGCAACCTGCATGGAATTGGGTGCCTAAAAATCAGCTGTCTTTGGATGACCAAGCCCCGGATGTGGATGTGAATCCCACTTAGTAAGTGGTTTATAACCCATATAAATATAATATATATATATATGGGGATATTCCGATATTCCATGATTTTTTTTTGGGTACTGGGATACCCTCTGGTAAACTAACATAGCTATTGAAAATGGCCATTTATAGTGGATTTACCCATCAAAAATGGTGATTTTCGATAGCTATGTTAGTTTACCAGAGGGTATATACTAGCATTTCTTAAGTGGGGCCCGCACCACGCTGGAAATGTCGCGCCAGGGAGGGGCCTGACCCGAACTGGGTGGACCACTTCTCGAGCTTCATCCTTTCGCAGGCGCCCTTTGCGACAGGGATAAACCCTTGGAACCCTGGTTTTCATCCAAAGTCATAGCTGGTTAATGGATGGTTATTCATCCACATATGGTAAATCATGGTAAATCCCTAGGTTTTGGCCCATCATATATTTAACGTAGACATACGTATGCAACGGTGATTTCACCAACCACAGTTGGTATTTGCTATGTGATGTATCCCTATTATATATGCGAACAAATGAATCCTTGTCCTGGATGTTATTTCAGACCTGTAGTACCCTTGCTACTGGTAGCCGACAATTGCCATGCGGAGTGACACGACGCGTTCCTTTTCTCCATACGCTTGAGCCAATGTTTGGCGGTCACAGCATGTTGTGTTAACACTGCATGCTGTACATGTTGTTTCACTTCGTTCCCTTTAACACCCCCCATGCCCGTGGTATCTTCGAACCACGGACACGAGAGAGGGAACTTTGAATTAAGATGGTTCTGCTACTTGAATTACGCCTATCTACATAAACATGCCATTCGGCTCCCCCTTCCCCACATTCCCGTCGGGAATAATGGTTCAGGGTTCGCCTACTCCTTGGCTGTCGATGCATCGGCGCTCCATCAAGCTGTACAGCGCGAATTATTGCTAGCTAACACCTACTTTTTTACGTTTGCTAGGCATACCACTCACCCGTCGGGAGAAATGGATCGCTTCGCTACCAAAGATTTACGATGCTAACTAACGAATTCACGTGCACTGTGCAGAATCTCATGCAGATTGGGAATATCATAAGTCTTGAACCTAAGCGAATTAGTCTACTGCCTCGCTCAGAGTCCACTCAGTTGGTCTTTTCCTGATCATCTGTTCACAAAGACGATACACATCTTATAGGTCAGTGATCATTTTGATGGATAGAGGTAATTGGTTTACTGCTCACGGCGGACTTTCTTCCATTGAGGTGCTGTTGGAGTTCTCTCCCATCCTGCCGCACGTTTCGGAGCAGCTTTCGGCGATGAAGGCTTTGCAGGCGGTGCCTTTGATGGTTCATGGGACTTCGGCATGGCCTTAGCCTTTGGTGCGCTAGCCGATGAGGATGATGCTGAACCAGTGCCTTCAGGTTTCTGTGAAGGTTGTGCGGGTGGTTTGGCAAACTTGGAAGCCGCAGTATGTCCAACCGCTTTGAATACTTCACTCACCACCTCGTCGCCAAGGGTTGGAGCCATCTTCGTTTTCATCTCGGTCTTTCCTCTCTGCGCCTCAGCTTCAGCCAGTTGAATAGCATAGGCCATTTTGCTGACAAAGTTTTGAGGTAAAGGAATGCCACATTGTTGGGCTGCAAAGAGCAATTCTACTCTCTGTTCTTTCTCCCTCAGGCTCAGATATACCGAGAAAGCTGGGAGTTCGATGCAGTTGGGGAAGCCGTGGCTCCCGGAGCGAAAGAAGGTGTACGACTCGTGCTCTGGGAAGGTCCCTTTGAGCAGTCGTCGAAGGAAATTGCTGATGGTCACTCGCATCTCCTGTTTCCCTTGGGCATCAGCCTGCATTCGGTTCATTGGCATGAGGAAGCCTAATGACTCTGGAGTGTACCCAGCGCGTACTAGAAATTCCATCATCTTCTCGTAGATCTCTAAAGTCTTGATGACAGGCATCATCATGTTTCTTGGTCGCCCTGAGTATAACTTCTCTCCTTCCGACCATGAATTCCTCTTCCCTTTCTCCTGAAAGAGTTCGTCCAACTCCAGCTCCGTCGGTCGCTTGAGGTTGCCATCCTGGTCTTCTCCTGTGTAAGGGCAGAAGTCGTCCAGGTCCAGCCGGACTCGCTTGGTTTCCGTCATCATCTCATGGTACTCCTCTGGGGTCATAGTGACTCTCTGTTTGTAGTAAAACCTGAACATTGTGATGACCTTTGACATGACTGCATTGTCATACAAGTGAGCCGCGGCCTCGGAGACATCATTGTTGATAAGTCCGTCTTCTGGCATACCCTTGCTGCCGCTCTCGAGGTTCTTAGTCCATGCTGGAAGTTTGGAAGAGGGTTCATCTTCAGGTTCGACGTCCATTTCATCGTCGTCTTCTTCAACGATTTCGTCGTCCTCCTGCTGAGCTTCCTCCTCCTGATCCATTTCCTCATCATCGCCTTCATTGTAATCGACCTCGTCAGGATTGAAGCCATAGTCGTTGGATTCGGATACGTTTTCTTGTGCTTGATTGACCGTATCTTTGAACAACGATTCTTCTTGTCGACGAACTTCTTCATCGATCTCTTTCTTTGTGGCCTCATCTTCATCGTCTTCAGGAGCTTGTAGCCGATATGGACGGATTCCACAACTTTCAAGTTCCGTCCAGCAAACTAGACACACTGCTAGCTTTGTCGGCGTCTCATTGAGACAGTGAGGACAATGGCGGCAACCTGATGTTTGCACCCTTTTGCGTTCGACTATGTAGTCAATCAGTTTGATGCGGGCCAGGTATTGCTCTTGTCCGCCAGGCTCGATGAGGTTGTTCTTGAATTGGTTGACGATGTTCATGGCATCCATGGCGGTTTCGTCAAACGGTTGGTCTTCGGCGCCGATGCACTGACTTGCAACTCTCAAGATGGACTCCTTGGTGGCTACCGTTCTTGATTTGATAGTTCCAGACCGGACTACCTGGTCGTCGCCCGACGGGACGAACAACCGGAGCCATGTCTTATTGTTTTGGTCCTTGGGGTCCTGAATCCATCCTCCTTTGACTGCCGAGAACGGGATGATCTTTGGTGAAACGATCTGTCCCGAGTCAGTCAGTCGACCGCCATATTCCACCATCAAGGTCTCGGTCGGGACGAACAAGCATATGTAGTCCCCCCTTCGCGTATCAACGCTCTTCGTGATGGTCCATGATCTGTGATCCCATGGCACATACGGGTTGAAGAACGTGAACATCCGATGACCTTCTCCAAGACCTCCTGGAATTAATCCCTGCCTCCAAATGCTTCGAAGGTTGGTCTTCTTGGTGATGTGGAAACAGACCGGTAACGACAAAATGGTGTTGGGCGCGATTGGATGTGAAAGTAATGAGGACAGCAATGAGACGTCGTCCCTCGAAGATCCTTCCTTGTGCCCCGTAGGAGCACGAACCGCCACAGGGTAGAGCAGTAGACCTTCATCAGGGATGTTCGTGTCAGCATCGACTTTGTTGTCAATGCACGTCAGGCTGGTGCGCTCAATGTCCTTGTTGATACCAAATGCCAAGACTTGTTCACGAACACGACGTCCGTACCGGGCACAGTGGAACATGATCTTGAAGAGCAATGTCATGCGGAAGTTTGCCTCATTGAGATTCCAGGCATTCTGATCATTTGCTCTCCCTTTTGGGGCAAGGAATACATGTGGCCAGCGTGCGTACTCGTGCCTCCAGATGGACTCACATTTGAGCACCTCCTCGATGGGCACCCAGCCGGCGTCGTCACATGACAGACTCTGTTGTTCTGATACCTTCCCCACGTTGTGCCGCAAGATCCTGTTTAGTGAGGTACTCACCTTGTCCTCGTAGGGATTGAGTCGGTTGCCAGTCTCGAAGCGGTAGTTGGCTGCATATTCGACACCGCCAAAGTAGGAGCAGTTGAAGAAATGTGCCCCCGTTGTTGGGATGATTTTCAAGAAACCATCTTGCGGCGCCTCGACTCTCTTGTAGAAGGGCTTCCTGATGTTGTTATCAGAGTAGCTTGCCATGAAGTCTGGCACAGACCAGGAGTCACCTCCTCCTCTGACAATAGCGTCTCGGACCACTTCGTTGAGGTCAACAATGTTCTGTGGTCCTAGCTTTGTAACATCGCGTCCTTCTATGCAGAATTAATCTACCATACTCATCGAGGTCACCAACTTCAGACATAGTCCTGATGCTGTCGTACCATTGGTGTTCACTAAACCTCGATTTTGTAGGTTCATCCGTTTGCCCCGACCCATCAGTAGCACCTGAACCGTCCTTCTTGTGCTCGGGAGGCTCCATATCGACGTCATCAGATGTTGGACTATCAGCCTCGAGCGACGCTCGGACGGCCTTTAGCACCTTTCTGACTTCATCCCTCTTCTCATGTCCACATTCAAGATGGCCGTGTTTGGTGCTACCACAATACAAGCACACATTGACATCCTCGGAGACGGTAAAGAGTTTTCCCAACGCATCCAAAAGTTGTTGTTTCCCGGAAATCTCTGAGTCCCTGACAACATCGGTGGGATCATTTGCTGGCTCATCAGCTTCCTCCTCCCCAGGGTGAGCCGACGACTCGTCACCTGGCTTGGCATCGGCATCAGCGCCCATGCTAGCGTCACCCCCTGTGATGTTGTTCTTTCTCCGATAATGAGAGAACACCTGATCCTTCTCCCACTCCGTGAGGCAGCAGAAGTTGGCCAGTGAATCATATCCGGGGATTGCGTGGATGATCTTCATGACCCTTTCAGCTTCTGCGGTTTGCAGTGTGCAGTCAAAGGATCCCCGTCTCTTGTCATTGATGGTGCTTGAGGTTCTGGAGGTCGACGTGAATTGAGCCAATGCCTTTTCCAATCCATTGAGATACTCTGCTGGATCGACACTGGCATTGAAAATATCCACGACTCCTTTGGCCATATTGGCCACGTCCAAGACACCAAGCCAGAACTCGATGATATCTCCAGTTTTCTCGGCAGATGCACGGGAGAATCCAAAGATCTCGTTCCTCTCCTTCACCTCGGGAACGGCAACCTTTTCGAAGAAGTCTTTGTATGCGACATTTCCGCAATCCTTCGTGACTCTGTAGATCAAGAGCCACTTCTTCGCAACATCATCGAAAACTCTTTCGCGATAGATGCTGAATTGCTTGCCGCGTCCGTTTCGGAAAATTTCCAAAGCTTGTCTCTTCGAAATTCTGACTCCTCCCATGTGAGATAGAGATTTCATCAAGTGCTCCCCATACGCCAACGATGCGTTTGAAATCAACGAAGACGCAATGAATGTGAGCCAGTTTTGAAATCCTTGATGGATGTCAACAATGTCAACACCAAGATCCTCGAATGCAACCTTCAACCTGGCCGCAAGGAGTAGTACGGACTTCCTGGCCTCCAATGTGGGAGCTGAACGCTTGTAATGGTCCTGGGTATTGGCGGAGCAATTAATGCAATGGGTAGGTCTCAACTGGCACGTCTCGATCTCATCCATTGTCACTGCGCCTCTGCAGGTTCCGCATAGGATGTCGTTATTCTCCTTGTCAATGGTGAACCACATGCATCGATCGGAAACCACTGGTTCCAGCTCATGGGTGCCGACCACCGGTTCGACCCAGCTGGTCTTGAACCTTTTGTCTTTGGTGAATCTGTTCACGGCGGTTCCAGGGCCTCGCTGGAAGATTGTGGTGTCGCCATTTGCATAATCACCTGGGGTCATTTCGCCGCCTGCGATCTTGAACGCCTCGGTAGGTCCGGTCATATCCTCCAGCACTTTGGCGACGATGCCCGATTCATCAGGTTTGAACGCTCCCTCATTGAGAACTGATACATATTCCCTGTTCGTGGCACACATGAGGAAGACCCTTTGGCGAAATAGATTCTTCTCGATGACAGACCAAATTGCCGTCTTTCCCAAAGTCCCCTTCTTAGTTGTATTCAAAATTGGGTATTGCTTTCCAAATTGTGAATACATTGACCGCCACATTCTCTGGTCCGATGTTACCAAGATCCCTTGGAGCCTCATCTTCTCGATCAGCTCATCTGCGATCCTGGATGTTACAGAGTCCATTCCGTTGAACATGGAGTCGTTGTTGATGGCGACCATCAGGGGTCGGGACGTGACTTGATCAAGATCGAGCACCCCTTTGACAAACTGATTCTTGAAGTCGTTTTCAAGCATGACACAATGAGGTGGTTTTGGTGCATGTAGGAACTGCAGTGACAACCAAAGGTGCACAGTTATCAAACCATCGTCGACGGTATCCGTGCTGAGATGCTGCTTGACTTTGTCAAGGGTGTCGAGGAATTGCTCAAGGGGTCGTTCTGCTTCGGAATCATGGATTTTGAACACCTCGACACTTTCCCATCCCATGTCAGCTAATCCCATTTGGATGCCATGCGTCCCACTTTGGGTTCCCACGCGGAACATCAGGTCGGTGATGAGGATGGTTGTTCCAGCCCTGAAATCACCTGCCAACATGTCATGATCTCTTGAACCGCTTGGTGCTTCGATGATCCTGCAAGCAAGTGGGTTGGTGATCATCTTCTTGATGCGGCCCAGGTCGGACTGGTTGGCGACGTTCACGTCGTGATGCCCTAGCATCATGAGCATACCTGCTGTCGACAAATAGCATCCGGTCCGCGTCAGCATGTACTTGCGGACGATGTGGCTGTAGCACCTGAGCCAATCCTTCTCGGATATAGTGGATGCAGTGTCCTCGGTTACGACCCCCGGATTGCAAACTCCGAAGATCATGCAGGCATATGCGGTCACTCTCCTCAAATATTGTGCCCAAGGTGCTGATCCCAATGTGCTGGCTGCTTGAGCTGCGGGTCCTTGGACGATTGATAGAAGAAAGTGATCCCGCTCGTCCATCCATGCTGAAGTGATGAACTCGGAGTTCCTTTGATCGGGCATTGATGAAGTTCTGAAAAGATATCCATTCGGTACCCGAGGAATCACCCAGTCCTTTCTTGCAGGAGGTGTGGATGGCCTTGCCTTCGATGGTGGAGCTTTTGGTGGTGGTGCACTCCCAGCTGCAGAGCTGTAACCATCGTGTCCACCGGCGGTGGAACTACCAGGCCCAGTCTGTTGTTGTTGCTGTTGTGCCCGCTGTGCATCGGCTTCCCTCTGTTGCCTGTCATTCATCATTCTGATAGGTGAAGGATCCCAACCTGGATGATCCGGTTGACTTGGAGGGTTTCTGCCGTCTCTCGGCATCAGCGGGATGTCCCAGCCGTCAATGTGGGAGACCTCTGTGGCTCCTTGGCCCATCTGTGTGGTGGCAGTGGTCGTCACATAGTCGCGGATACAGGAAAATGTCCTGTTCCGTTTCTCCACCTCCTCAAACATGCCCTGGTCGGCCCTCTCAATGTTGTAGCCCCCCAACTCCCATAGGTCGTCGCGGAGGTCAATGGCCTGTTTCATTCTGACCAGATCAGCCTTGATGATCCCGCTGAGGTATGACATTGAGTTGAAGTTTTCCAATTTTGTCATCCACTCATGTAGCATCTTGGAGATCATGAGAATGGTTTGCAAATGGACAACAGCTGCCGTCCGCTCCAAGCTGAGATCATAACTCATTGACATCCAGTCTTCCAGGACATTCTGGACGATGATGGTTTTACCCTGGCTGCTGGTCGCTCTTGCATTGTGACGTCGGAGTGCGTAGCCAAGGCTGTAGCTCTCCTCGTACATGATGTTGACCAGATACTGGATGCGGTTCTCAACTTCATATGGTTCAGGTTCTTCTCTCCGCATCACTTCAAACGACCACTTCTCCCATTTCCGACGTGCAATCTCCTCGAAGTTCGTCCTCTTTCGGATTTGGTAGCAAGGACTTCCATACGGACCCTAACTCTCTCCACTCAATTTTTTTCAGTCGGAAAGTCATTTTTCAATCGCTATTGATTTTTGTGTCAAAATCAATCGATTCGCTTTTTTTTCAATAGGATCTCGTCCACAAAAGTTCAATAGGAATTACAAAAAAAACAATAGGAATCCATACGAAAAATCAATAGAAAAAACATCAAATTCAATAGGAAATTTCATCAACAAATCGTTAAAAATCAATAGGATTGCGCATTCAAAAATTATGTTTTTTGATCGAAGAGAGAATGCCAATTTCAAGAAGAGGAAAAATACACACACAAAGCACATGTCCAGAAGATTACTTTTATATGCATGATATATTCTCTGTATAAAGATATAAATATGTACATTATATATATATGTATATGAATTGGTTTTGAAAAGGTGAAAATTTTGTCAGGTGATTTGGGAGAGCAATAGATGGCTTAAGTGGGCTATCCAGCCATGATTTCCAATGCATATCCAGCGAAAAGCAAAGCAAGTCTCAACATGGCTATCCAGCCATCGAGGCAAAAACTTCTGGGTACCCCCAAACCTCAATCTTGAAACGAGCATGGCTATCCAGCCATCAATAGTGCACCTGCATGCTTTTTTTCCTTCGCTTGCCTCTCAGTCATCTCCTTCCTCGTCTAAAACCATCAAGCCACTGAGAATTAAGTGCATGCTGAGCCTGTACTTCTGCATGATGCTTTCAGCCGCCTTCGGCGGAGACTGGCCTCGGACGCATGCTTTTGCGATCCGTACCATGTGGCCCATGTAACTTTCACTGCCATAAGTCCAAAAGCAGCGGGGGTGACAGCTCTCAGCGAACCAGCTCAGATGGCTGGTCAGGTGGTGCTTTTGCACCATTGAGTATCTCAGGCACCCTCGCTGAGATGAAAGTTTAGCCATGTAGCTATACTGCAGCAGGAAGCTGTGGACCTTCTGGGCGAACTTGTCCTGCAAAGCAGCGGGAAATTTGTAGAGCTTCATGTCCATCAGCTGCAGCATGTCGTCCAAGGCTGTAATCATCTTCAGTCTGTGCTCTCCATACTTCGTTGTTTCAAACTGTTCACACAACCTGCAGACAGATGAGATGTAGATGCTTGTGTCCTGGCTATCCAGCCATCAAAGATGAAAAACATGGCTATCCAGCCATCAAAGATGAAAAACATGGCTATCCAGCCAGCAAGAATGCCCTCCAAAAATTATTTGCCAAGAAGCTTTTTCACTGCTGGCACCAGATACCTCACTTTCCTGGCTTTGCAATGCTTGAGCACTGGAAATTCAGTGGTGCTGTCTCCGATGTCTGTCAGCTTTAGCACACCCACTCGTTTTGAAGAAGGTGTGCCCAAGAAGTTGTAGGCCTCAACAATCAGTCTGTTGACTGCTGCACATCTGGCTGGCCGATTCGAAGCTACCATCTCATCTTCGATGAGGTCCCATAGGACCGACCCCACCACATGCATTGAGACCCCAAGGTCTATAGTGTGCATTGGGTCTAAGAAGATGCACTGACTGTTGAGGCCAGGAACTGCAAACAAGGGGTGCTTGTACTGCGCATTCATCTCCTCTGCCGACCTGATAGTTTCCCGCCATTTAGCGCTACTTCTAAAGTCAAAGGCAGGAATTTCGTCGTGCATGTCACATTTGCACCATGGACAGGGGTGGTTCTCCATTGCATAGGGGAAGTGGAACTCGCTGCTGTACCACTCCAAGTCACCGGTGATGCAGTACACCTGAGTTAGCTTATAATTTGTGAATGCAACGGCAATGCAGTTCTTGATTCAGGACATGTGGCTGTCCAGCCATCGAAACCATTCGCATGTGCTCAATGGCTATCCAGCCATCAATGAATTTGCCATGGCTCTGACATGCGTTGAAGTCACCATGGCTCTCTTCTCCCAGCCCATGAGAGGTTTGCCGCCATTGCTGACTTTGTAAGTGGGCAAGTTCCCAGGCGCTTTGGTAGGCCACCTTCCCTTAGTCATAGCTTCAAGGCTCCAGCAAAGAATTTTCCAAATAGGCTGCAGCGTTTCCTTGCTTATCATGCTTTTGGGCAAGGCGAAGAGGAGCAGCTGGCTCTCTGAGACAGAGAGCTTGGTGGTGAGGCTTCTCAGGCTGACCACCAGCAAAGAATCTGTCTCAGTGTGCGGGGCAGCATCGCCATGTAGAGCAAAAACCAAAGGCGCGTCCTTCTTGATGTCGGGAAAGCTCTTCCTGAGCCGCAGGAATGGCATCTGTGCATGTTGTATACTTCTACCCCTAGGAGCTGGCTACCCAACCTTCAATCTTCATGACAGCTAGCCAAGACTCACCCAGCTTTTTGCAGAGGATAGCCTTGGGCAGTTCAGGTCCTGCTCTGTCCAAAATTTCTCCAAGTCTTGCAAGCCAAAGACAGCTTCCAAGTCCTGATGCTCACAGAAACACTTTGGAACAAATCTCAAAATACAGCCAGATCTATCTTTTGAGTCATTGCTGCTCGGTATCCATCCTTTGTGGCTACTAATCTAGTACACTGTAACACTGTCGTGTTTGCAGCAACATGGCTATCCAGCCATCAGCATCTTTTGTTCTAGCAGCATGTGGCCATAACCAGCCATCAAATATCCTTTTCTTTTTGTGGCCATGTCTCTGCAGTGGACGCCATGCTCATCCATTCATGGGGGAGAAGCAAGGGCAGCTTGCTCTGTAAGAGAGTTTTTTGTCCGTCACCATCTTTTCCCCAAATTTTGGTCTCCACGGTGTGAACAGGTGGCGCTTTCAAGTCTTTGAAATGCAAGGCCATAAGATCTCTTTGTATATTCTGCGGACTGTTGCCTGCTGCGCCCAGCATCGCAAGCCTCTGAACATCTTGCCCCTGGCATCCACTATCTGCAGCTGCCTTTGCAATCTCTTGCAAGGCTGGGCCCGACAACTCTCCTGTGCTCCACATCTTCAAAAGTAGCACGGCCAAGGGGCTTTCTACATGGCTTCTTGCTCTAGCAGAAGGTTTTTCTGCATGCCCCAACCTTCTCTGTTTGTGGCCCACCATCGCTTTTGGTGGCTATCCAGCCATCCAATGCTAGCAGCCACATACATCTGCAGTTTTTGCAATCGCATCCAGACAATACCTCCAGGTTGTGGCTATCCAGCCATCATGCACAGTTCCACCCCAATTGTGGCTATCCAGCCATCATTTGAAGCTCGATTCCTTTAAGGTTGTGGCTATCCAGCCATCGTGCTGTTGTTCCCTTTGTGGCTATCCAACCATCAACCACATATGGCAGTGGCCCTGCCTTTCTGGAGCCCTGCAGTCTCATTCAGCCAGTCACTCCGCTTTCAGAGCTTTGAAGAGCTTAGCCTTGGCAGCTTTCAGGTCAGTCAAGGCTTTGTAAGCTACCTGGAGAAGCTTGGCAGCTTCGCTGCGGACGCATTTGCCTTTGGCCATCTTGTCCAACTTCTCACACGTCCTCTGGCCGTGCTCGGCTGCTTTCAGCGAATCTTTCACCATTGTCTTCTCTGCAGGGTTCTGGCTCTTCAGCTCGTGTGCTTTCAGCTCCACAGTGGCCGCGTCCTTGCTGAGTTCTGCTTTGAACTTGAGCACTTTCGACTTGATGCTCACAGCACCGTCTTCGTCTCCGACTTTGCTAGCCGCTTCCCAAGCATTTTCTTTCGGGGCTTTCCTCTCTTTCTCATGCTTTGCATCCTTGATGTTCAACATTTTTTTGAGTTCAGGATCCAATCCATCTTCATCTTCCTCATCGCTCTCTCCTCCATGTCCCATCTCCATGTCGCTGGAGTGCACCTCGTCTACAGCCACAGCTTCAATCGCCGCCATCTTCTTGTGGTCAACCTAGCCAAAGCAGAAAAGCAAGGCACAGTAGGTATTGGGCAGTGGCTGTCACAAAGGCATTGGCTATCCAGCCATCCAATCGTCAATTTCGGGTTTACCTAATTCCTTGAGCGAGTCCGCGCACGTCAGTTTAGGGTCAATTAATGATTAGATATACCTTGCACCTCACGGACAGCTTCAGGCCTTCTGCCATGCAGATCCATACTGAGTTTCTCGGTTCTTCTCTGCCATATTGGACTTCTTCTCAACAATGGCTTGGAACTCCCAGTAGTCCCTGTCCAAGGGATTGCGGCGAGCTTTGATGGTGCCTTTCTGCAGTCGATCCTTCAGTTCCTCTGCCCCCCATTTCTGGAGGGCCTCAGCTTTGGTAATCCACTTCTCTTCTACTCCTTGCTTTGCAACGACTCTGACTGTGGTTAGCATTTTTCTGTAGCAGTCTCCAATCTTTCCCTTGTCCATGCACCATCCTCTCAGAAGCGCTCTTTTCTTTTTCTGCTGGCCACAGCCGCTGGATGCTTCTTTGTACTGTCCATCACTCCCTGTCTCTTTTCTGCACGCCTCAAAGGCCTTCCACAACCTCTCAGCTGTGCGACTCGGTAAGGTGGCCAATGTCTTGTCAAATTGCGTCTGGCTCATGTCCTTGTGTTTTGACATTTCAGAGAGGAACTTGTTGTGGCTCTGCAGCGCCTCCTCGGTGAGAGGTAGCGGTTCCACAATCTCATCATCTTCTTCCTCCTCTTCTTTGTCCTTTCCATTTTTCTTGTGGGTCTTTGGCGGCTTTTCCTCTTTCTCATGAGCTGCAGGCCTCTTCATACCGGCTTTCTGTTGGGCAGCAGGCTTCTTCAAAGTCGACTGGGCTGCCATGGCTGATTATAGAAGGAGGCAGTGGCTGGAACGCCTTGGGCACCAAAATCCTTCAGAATATGCTGTACCATTGCTAGTCAATCTGACAAGGACAGCAGACCCCAACATGGCTATCCAGCCATCAAAGCAACAGAAGAGTGGCTATCCAGCCATCAAGGACAGAAACGAAGTGGCTATCCAGCCATCATCGAGCAGAAGTGGCTATCCAGCCATCAAATTTTCCCTGAAACAAACAGGTTTTCGTTGAAGATCACAGGTTTCCATTGGAAATCAAGGGAATTCATAGAAATTCATGAAAATGCATGGAAATTCATGTGAATTCATGGGTCTTCATGGGTCTTCATGGGTCTTCATGGGTCTTCATAGGTCTTCATGGGTCTTCATGGGTCTTCATGGGTCTTCATGGGTCTTCATGGGTTTTCATGCGTCTTCATGTGAATTTTGCTTCTTTTTTGTCTTTTTTCCCTGGCGCAATTTTGTCTAGCTCTCCGGCTACCATTTTCATATCGCTCCCGGTCTCTGTCCAGGCTATCCAGCCTTACTTTACATCCTCAGACTGCTGCTTTGCCATCTGTGCCCTGGCAGCTTCGGCCAAGGACGCATCATACGCACGTTGCAAAGCATGGCAAGGGCAAGGGCATTCCCATTTGTTCTCGCATTCCCCCTTGCAGCCGGTGAAGCAGTGCACCTTCTCAGTCATGTCCACGGCCATCTGGGTATAGCCGCAATACACTTTTTTGTCATCTGGCTTTTGGACAAAGGCGAGGTCACCAACCCACTTCACTCTCGGTCCTCCAAGTTTTTGCTGCTTCGGAGCAGGCTCCACATCTACCCATGAGCCGTCTGCACTGCAGGCTGCAGCTTTTCGCGACTTTTCCGGCATAGCTTCTTTGCAGTCTTTGCAGCCTTGGACCTCTAGAGCTGCAGAAGCCGTCCAACCTTTTATCAAAGTGCAGACAATTGTCCATAGAGGTGCAAACAAGGCTATCCAGCCTTCTAAGTACAGACAAGGCTATAGTTTAGGTGCAAGCAAGGCTACCCAGCCTTCAAAAGAGGGGCAGACAATAGGCTATCCAGCCTTCAATAAACCCGCCTGGCCATTGGCTGGGCTATCCAGCCCTCTATGAACCCGGCTGATTCAAGTAGGACACCTTTTTTTGTAGCTCTTGTGTTTGAGCGGTTTGTTGGCTCCATACCGAGCCCTGTACCCTGGCAGCATCTGTCGACACTTGCCAGCTGCAGCAAAAGAGTGGCTATCCAGCCATCTATGGTACACCGCTGAGGGCTTATCCAGTCCTGCCATGTTCCCAGGGTTTGCCCTTGTCGAACTTCGCAAGTTGGCTAGCTCGTTTCAAGTTCTTGCAAAACCTGGGACCACGGCAGCCCCAGCAGGACGCATCCAGGCAGCCTGCCACACCATGCTGCCTCAGTGCGGACTGTGCAGCCACATAGGTCTTCTGGCCACAGTCACGGCACTTGCCGAGCCACTCAGGTTCTAGGTCCAGGGTCCTTAGAATATGTCATTCGATCTGCGCAAGCAATGGCTAGATCCAGCAGTTAACTGACAATGTCATGGCTATCCAGCCACCAATACTAGAGTTTAAAATGGCTATCCAGCCATCGATCAGGCAGGAAGTTGCGAACATCTGAACTTTCAGGCTTGGCTATCCAGCCATCAAAAACGAGATGAAAAAGGGCAGCTGCAGCTCAAACACTCCAGGTTCTCCCCATCCCAGTCGCTGCGATCTGCGGCCACCTCAGCGGCTTCGCTCGCGGCGCTGGTTGCATTTGCGCTATCCCAGGCCTTAGATGACTCTCACTGTCTTTCGCATGGCCGCGCAGCTACCAAAAGACGAGTCATGTGGCTATCCAGCCATCATGCACAGAAAAGAAGTGGCTATCCATCCATCAAAAGACACAAACAAGGTGGCTGGCTATCCAGCCATCTATCCCGTCACACTGCTATAACAAGTGAAGATCCAGCAATCAGTACACCATTCAAAATCAAGGCTCCCATGCCGCAGGCTGGTGCCACCACGGGTTGTTCCAGGAGGTTTCTGCCCATCCACCCCATCCACCAGCGCCTTTTCCCTTCTCCGTCGCCGTCCCTCCCCCGCTCTTTCCCTCGCCCGCTGGTCCTTTCCCTCCTCCGTCCTCTTCTTCTGCTCCTTTCTTTCCTTTCTCTCCTTTCTTTCCTTTCTCTGCTCCTTTCTCTACACCTTTCGCGTCACCTTTCTCTCCTGGCTTTCCTCCTCCTTTCTCTCCGGTGACTTCTCCTGCCTCCGTACCTTCTCCTGTCTCTCCGGCCGTTCCTTCTCCTTTCTCTCCGGCCTTTCCTGCTCCTTTCTCTCCTTTCTCTCCTTTCTCTCCTTTCTCTCCTTTCTCTCCTTTCTCTCCTTTCTCTCCTTTCTCACCGGTCTTTCCTTCTCCTTTGTCTCCTTTCTCTGTGCCCTTTCCTTCCTTCCCTTCTCCTTTCCCTTCTCCCTTCTCTCCACCTATTCCTTCTCCTTTCTGTCCACCTTTTCCTTCTCCTTTCTCGCCACCAGTGGGGCGGCTCGACCGGCGCCAAGGGGGCTGCTTGGGCTCATGCACCCACTTTCGAGCTAGCAGCTGGAGAGTGCAGCCCGGCTCCTGCTGCGGTGGAGACTTCGCGGTTGTCGATGCAGGCGTCGACGAAGTCCTGAGCGAAGCCATACTGGCTATCCAGCCATCAGCAGATAGAACTGGTACGACAAGATGGCTATCCAGCCCTCCAACTCGAAAGATTTTTTCCTGCCATGTGGCTATCCAGCCATCCAACACAAAAAAGACAAAACTATATAGAGTTCATCATGGCTATCCAGCCATCTGCAAAACAACAAAGTAGCTGCAATCTCCAAGTGGCCCAGTAGTCCTCTGAACCACTTCGGGTGAATGCCCTCATCAAGGCACTTCTGTGTGACTCCATCGTCCCTGGTGGCGGCACCCCTGTCATCCTACAGCCGCTTCTTGCCACTGCCCGGAGCCACACCTGGTAGTCTTCTCCCGCCACCGCCGTTGCATCCCACAGAGTCCTCGTCGCTTGCCGCCAGTAGTTCGTTCCTGCTGCAATCAGAGGACACAGAAATATAACAGAAAATGGCTTTACTAGCCATTGCTGCAGAACTCCAGATCCAATTGCATCAACAGACTTGGCTATCCAGCCATCTATTGACCTGGCTATCCAGCCATCTATTTTTACAACGAAACCGGTTCAGCCAGCCTCCTCCCCCTGGGACCACACGCGTGGCGGCGGCATCTATACGACGCGCATCTTCTGCAGGCACGCTATCCATTCGGTGCGCCATGGCATTTCCTTCGGCAGCTCCTGCTTGAACCCGTCCGCTCGGTGCAATGCCAATTGTAAGTTGTCCCAAGATTGGCTATCCAGCCATCCACTCACGCTTGCGTTTTGGCTTCCCTCCAGCCACCCACGGCGTTTTGGGAATGAGTGCAGATGCACAGTGATCACCCTTTTTGGGCAATGGATCCCTACGCTTGGCTATCCAGCCATCAAAGCAAGAGAGAAACGAATTTGCAAAAGTTGGCTATCCAGCCATCACACATGCTTCAGTCACTGCAAACTTTTTCTGCGTGGGCCCATGCTTCGCTCTTACTGAGCCTTTGCCCATTCTTTGACTTTCCTAGGCGAATCTCCATCTTCCAACTTTTTCACAGCCTGCTTGCAAATGCCTTCCGCATTCTTGTCTTTTGAACACACCATTTGAAACAATTGCGAGCCCCCACACTGGCGAACAGCCCATGCATCACTCTTTCTGACCTTGCTTCTCTTGTAGTGCATCAGAACCCAGCTCTTCTTGCCTTCCATCTTTTTCTCAACCTTCTTAGCTGCTGGTTTCTTTTGCGGTGAAACAGCTGCAGGCCTCTTCAGGACTTTCTCCTTCAGCTTTGCCTTTCTGGAAGGCAGTGGGGTCGCCATTTCTGCTTCCTCATCCAAGTCAGGCTGTCCTTTCTCTTCTGGCGTGGCCGAGGCCACTGCCTTTCTCTTCTTCGGTGTTGCCATCAAAGGCGTTGCTGGCAAGCTTGGAAGCTCTATGGAACCAGCCACAGATTCCTCGAGATCAGCAGAAAAAACAACCCATCCAAAAACAAGCTCCTATTTCCTGAAGGGCCCCGCGCATACAAATCCATTTGGCCAAGTTACTTGGTCCTCTCCTTCGCTTTCTTCTCCACTAAGCCACTTCTTCATCTCCAAGAGCTCTTTCTTTTCGTCGTCTGTGCACTTTGAGCAAGCCTCCCGGAATCTTGTTGAGTCTTTCAGGCGCCTGGTATGCGCACAGACACAAAGCAAGGCAGAAGCCATGGTTCCCTCATAGTCACACCTCTTGCTTTCCCCCATCTTGTACCTCAACTCCGGAAACTGTAGGCAGCACCTCCGCAAGGACCCCTTCAAGTCTGAAAACTTGAAGTGCAGGCCCGTCTCCAACTTCATCAAGACACCTACCAACTCTTTCAGCTTCGACAGCGCAGAGCCATTGATAGCATTCTGTGTCTGCAGGGCACTGTAGCGGCCCAACTCGAAGGAAGCAGCTATACCCTTCTTTTTCACATAACTTTGCAGCAGCTCATCCATGTGCCCCGTGTCGACAGGTGGGCATTTTGACCGCCTACTTTTCTT
Organism: Cladocopium goreaui; assembly: GCA_947184155.2. Classification (NCBI taxonomy): domain Eukaryota; class Dinophyceae; order Suessiales; family Symbiodiniaceae; genus Cladocopium; species Cladocopium goreaui. Next base: position 290,029 of record CAMXCT020006257.1, read on the forward strand.
CGCTTTGGGCATTTTTGGGCCTAATATGCGCCTGCTGATCACCCGCATGGCTTTTCTGCACACACATATTGGCTATCCAGCCATCGATGGACTTGGCTATCCAGCCATCAATGGACTTGGCTATCCAGCCATCACTGGGCTTGGCTATGCAGCCATCCATGCCATAATTTGGCTATCCAGCCATCAGTGAAGTTGTCTTTCCCGTTTACTTGGCAATCTGACTGCTGCATAGTCTTGAAGTTAGTATATTTCGTCTGTAAGCGTATATATGTTTTAAGTTTCAAACACCCAGCTTCTCTATTTTGTGAAAAAAGCACGCGAGAGAAAACAGAAAAGGAGATGTAATTCTGAAATGGTGAAAAATCAACAGGATTCACGGCTTACCACTCAATAGATGTTTACTTTTGAAATTCAATAGAAATAAATAGACGTCAATTAAATTCAAAGAAAAGATCAATAGGAATTTGACCTAAAATCAATGCAAAAATCAATAGGAATTTGACCTAAAATCAATGCAAAAATCAATAGGAATTTGACCTAAATTCAAAGCCAAAATCAATAGGAATTTAACTTAAATTCAAAGAATTTAACTTAAATTCAAGAAAAAATCAATAGGAATTTTGTTAAAAATCAATAGAAACACCAATAAAAAATCAATAGAAAAGTGCCTCAAAAATCAATAGAAATCTATATACCAAAATGACATTTCTATTGATTTTAACTTGGAAAATGCTGTTTTCAATCGCTACTGATTTTTCCTTCTTTTTCAATAGATCTATTGAAACAAATTGCTCGGCGAGAGTTTGGGGAGGATACGTCTGGTTCAATGATCCGAGGTTTGCTGGGCTAGTATTTGCGATCTTGTCGCGCAAGTCTTTGACTGTGATCTCCTTGTTGATCATGCTGTTTTGCCCAGTATAGTGGTCTTTGAGGGTATCCCATAGTTCATCTATTCTGATTGCGCACTCGAAGGTGCACAACATCTGCATGATGCTTTTCTCATCTGGATTTCTAGCGGCTCCTTCCACCAATTTCGATAATCGGGCCCCTTTGTCGATGAAGCTGACGGCAGACATCTTCAACTCATTTTCGTTGGTCACTTTTGATAACATTTTCATGAGCAACCTGATTGCATGAGTTACGAATGCCCTGCCGCTTCTATCCATGACAAAAGCTAAGGCCACAACGACAGGAGGAGAAATCTTCACTCGATCCAACCATTCGTCGAGGTCCTTGTCCTTGTAACCCCTGAAGTTTGCCTCCTCATACAAGGTGGTGCCCCCAAGTTAAGTTGAAGTTAGAGAGCTTATAAATAAGTTAAACAAGTTATGTTGAAGTTACGTAAGTAACTTTATATCTATTTTGTAACTTATTTATAACTTGTGTAACTTTTTTCTTTGGGTTTTGAAGCTTGGATGCATTTGGGACAGAAAAGTATCTTACTTTTGGCATTTCGTTAAAAAAGTGAGCTTTCAACCTTCGATTCTCAAACTTTTTTCATCTTTTCATCGAAAACGTGAAACGAGGTGACCCTTTGGGTTCAGACGTTTGGTCCGTTTTGGTCCCAAGAGAAACTGCAGCCATAGCTGCAGCTATACATATGGTTAGCACGAATTTGTGTTGCAAATTGCAAATTTAATTTGTTTGTGCTAGCCCATAGGCTGTGTTCACGGCAAGCAGTGCACAATTGAATTAGCCGTTTCTCTTCGCCACCAGCTGCACGTTTTTGGATTTTCAAGACTGTTCCATTTATATATCACCTTGTTATTGGTGATCCGGAACGTCCTGAGTGATTCCGTGCCGCTGACGTATGCGTATTGGCTGAGGAGCACATACAGCTCAGAGTTGCTTTCTATAAAGCAATGGCATGTCCCTGCGTTTTCGCAAGCACCCCACAGAATGATATCTCCTTCTTGCAAGTCCAACAAGCCTATGCGGCATTTGGGGGCGATCACCACTCCGGTGAGATCCGTTTCCTTGAGAACTTCGCTTTCAGGGAAAGCTTTGTCCAAGCTGTAGCCTGAAGCGGCCAGTGGCCTTTCATTCCACATTTCCATGTGACGCAAGGCAAGGCGCGGCAACAGCCGCGTGGAGAAAGCGCTGCCACCCAGTTCTTCAGTAAGCCATTGTTGAAAGTTGGCCGCAAATAGGCCCTTGTAGTCTCTGTGCTTACTTTCCGTGCCCCACATTGTGGGGCACAGGTTGAGCGCCCTGTATTGAAACGGCAGATGTAAGCGATGGTGATGTTTCGGTCTAACGGTCTAACGTAATCACCCCATTGCTTTACAAATGCCTTTTGATGCTCTGTCTGCAATGCGTGGAGTTTGTCAAAACATTTGGTGTGGCCAATTGTGCGGATGCATTCCACGCAAGCGCACAGTTTCAAGAAACAGGCAGCGGCCGTTTCCAGCTCTGGGACACGAAGCCACACGCTCTCACAGACCCACCGTAGTAGGCTTAGAAGCGCCAAAGTCTGTTTGGCAGATCCTTTATACATTGAAGATCCAAAATACGCCTCAGTGAATAGACGCTTAGTCCAGTATTGGTTTTCTCCATGGCGGCTATGGCTGCGGTGCCGCAGCCATCCCGCGTCCAACACCGCACGCTTGATGTCCGCAATCGTTTTCTTGGTCACGGTCTGTACCGCATCAAGCAGCAAAGCTATTTCCACAGAGCAAATGCCATTGCTGAAGTAGCAGTGCATGCTATCGTTCACGTACCGTTCCAATGGCAAGCATTGCAGGCAAGTGGGCGACATCCACATGTTGTTTCTTTCAATTCTGTAGCCCAGCACTCGCTCCTGCAGCTCATGTTCAGCTTTGCTTTTTGGGTGCTGCAAGGCTTTGCAAATAAATTGCCGCAGCGCTTCCGTCGAATGCTGCTGAAACAGAGACATGTCACTTTCCGCAATCGTGCGAAACTGCGCATCCTTTTCAGCTGTGCCCTGTGCGCTTTTTGCAATGCAGTTGATGCAAAAAGCGCACGGCTTCAGTCCCGCTGAGCCTTTGGCGCACAGCGACCCACGCTGCGCATCATGGTCTGCCACCATGCAGCTCAGCACCAGGCTAATGGAGACGCCGGGCACCAGCTCGAATGGTTCTTCCAGGCTTTGTTGCGCCCAGGCCTCAATCAGCCTTCGGTGCACGTTCCCCATGCCCCCGCGCGTGTTCGCGACCTGGGCGTGGCTGATAGCCGATATGGGTAGCCATGCAGTGGGCGAGTCACCCCACTTGGCCATGCATTCCAAAGACAAGTAACATAGCGTTACCTTTTGTCTTTGTTCTGTGGCCAGCACATTGCCTGCCGTGCACTCGTCATGACTGAGGATGCAGCGCAGCGGTTGTGCCTGCGACTGCAAGAAAGTCACGAAGGAGGGGCACGACGGGGCCATGCAGCGCAACAGCGCTCTGACATTGGCAAACGCCCATTGAACATCTGGCTGCGATGGATCTTTGTTGGGTGCCGTTACTTGTTCGTAACATGCACATACAGGAGCGATTGCCTCGCGCATGCGACGCTTGGCAGCACCGCTAGGCTGAGACTTGTGCTCTTTCCCTTCAAGCAGCCGGCTTATGTCGTGAATACTCTTTTCACTGTAACGAGCCATGGCTCCAGTCAGCCGAGCTTTCTTTTTCGGATTCTCTGCAACAGCGACCCCTGCCATGCCGCCCTTTTCGCTTGTTGCCTGGAGCCAAAAAACTATGCTCACGAAGAGAGGTGATGCATAGAGGGATGTAAGGAAGGATGTATACAGAATGGTTTATATGCAATTGTGCACGACGTATTTTCTTAGAGAGCCAAGAGGTATATAGACGTCTATGTATGCAGACTTTTCATATATGATATATATATATATCTGGACAAAAGTATATACATATATGCATCTGATACATCCATCTGTTGATATACTTAAACCCATACCTTAGCCCCATTTTTGCGGTTCGCCGCATCCACACAATATCCGTCCCTTCCCCCTCACAGCATTAACGCTATGTCCATCGCATCCAAACATTCCTGCAGCCAGATCCATGGCTCGCAAGCGAAACTGAGCGCGTGTCCCGCAAGAAAACGCAAGCTGGACTTGACCTCAAGAGCCAATGTCGCCACTTGCGGATGCTCTATGCGCCAGCACCGGTTTGGCGACACCTTGGGCAGCATCTTCAAAGGCAACTCCTGCATCTTATCTGGGAATCCGGTGCAATTCCATTGCAGGAGAAAGCCTTTCAGCAGCAGAAGCGTTAGCTTCAGTACCTCAAGCGTCTTCTTCATGTCAGGATATTCCGGCAAGACATGAACGGCATTCAAAATTTCCCTCAGCAGCTCAATTGGGCCGTGTGCTAGCTCGGCATCTTCCGCTGCTGAGCTCTTCAGCTGCGCGTACGCATCTTTTGCAGCATCATGCACGGTGACTATTCCCACCGGTGGCAGTATCATTTATAGGGGGCACTCTACGCTACAGCAAAATGGCTACAGATAGCAAAAATTATATATATAATATATATATATATAATATATATATATATATATAGACTTCTATATATATATATTTATATATATATGTAGATTCCAAAAATGGAAATATAATATATATATATATATTATTTGTTTATTTATTTATTCATTTATTTATTCATATATCATGTGCCTCATATTTTTTAGAGATTCGACCCGGGTTGTCTGTAAGCATTTCTTTTTTACCCCGAGGCGAGCTCTCGCGTCCACAGCTTCAGGCAGCTAATTTAGCACACATTTACATGTGTGAACTTGGGGACCGATCTAAATCTTTTGTACCATGGCCACATGGCTATGCAAGCCGCGCAGCTGCTCACTTCTTCACTCCTCGACCGCGGCCTTTGCCCTTCACATTCTCTTTGTCGCCACGCAAGTAGTCTTGCACGGACCGGAGAGCAGTGTTTCCCGACTTAATCTTCACCTGGAGTTCTTTTTCTTTCTGAAACAACAGAGGCGCACCCACATTCGTTCCCTTTGCAGCTGCGTCGAGAAGTTTGCCGCAGAATGCAATCGTTTCTTCCAAGTCTTTGATGGCCTTGGCCACCTGGTCTTGCAGGTCCGCTGGCAGTTCTTGGAAGGACGTGCCCAAGCGTTCTTGCTTGTCACCTAACTTCTGACGCACTGCCTTCAACCCAGCAAAATGCTTGGCAGCAGCTGCTGTCGCGATCTTCGTGCTCGCTATCAGCTGCTTTTCAGCAAGCCTTTGTTGTTTCTTTTCTTCTTTCTCTTCTGTTGTCATAGGACCGCCTTTGCGTTTGCGAGTGTCTTGCTTCTCAACAACGCACTCCAAGTCCATCTGCGGCACGCCTGCTGCCGCAGCAGTGACCGCGGCGCGGCGTTGCATGGTTTCGTTCTCCATCTCTGCGATGCGCTCCTCGACCTCCTTCACCACAGTGCCCTCAGACTCTGTGTGAATGGCCAACTTATAGGTTGCACCAAGCACAGGATGCATCTCACAAGGACAATCTCTTTCGATGGCAGCAACGTCGTACCCTTTCAGTTCAAAGTAGGACAAAGGCTGCCACTCTGATTCTTGCATGTCCTTCTTGACTTGCATGACTTGCTTCACCATTGTTCTTTTGAGGAGGGCCCTGGTCTGCCCAAAGGTGATACGGTTCTCTTGGGCATTGCGGCGCTCCAGCGCCGCTTCGCTGAAGAAAGCCACCATGCTGCTTTCGTCGAGCAGGTGCTGCACCTGGATGCCTTTGCGGGTCAGCGTCGTGGTGGTGGCATTGCAAGCCTTACAGACGTATCGCAGGTCCGGACGGTAACCAGCCCTGCTAATCATGTCGGCTGTCTCATGCTCCACCTTGCACTTGCCGCAGGCCGCCTTCGTTGGCGGCGCCGCTTCAGCAGCAGCTTCCCTGCACGCAGCCTCGTCGGCAGCGACGTGCGCATCCATCTCCCCAGCCAACTCCGCTGCCAGCGTCGCATCTGGTGGCGATGCCATGCTGATGTAGCGGCAACTTGCACAGCTTCGCGGCAAAAATAAGAGCTATATATGGCAATCAGAGATGGAAAAACGTGCATCGGTTCTCATTGTCCTAATTTCTAGCAACAAATACAATCGCGTTTGTTGTGCGGAATCCAAATACATTCGCGTTTGTGACCTTTCTAACAGCAAACACAATGGAATATTAACGCGTTTGTTCCCATTTCACCAAACACATACGCGTTTGCATGAACATAGTCCGTTGACCAAACACAAACAAATACAAACAAATACAAACCCCATACCTACGCGTTTGTTGCGTTTTGTTTCCCAAATACATACGCGCGTGTTGATGCAGAAAACAAATACATAGGCGTTTGCAACATTTTTCTATGAAATACATATGCGTTTGTTGGTCTAATCGCCATATACATACGCGTTTGGTGTTTTAACCTCAGAAAATACCCCAAACCTTAATTTTTCATTCCGTCCCCATCCTACACCGAGCAAGTCCTTTTTCCACGCCCATCAGCGGAGCATCTCGCGGAAGGCCGTAGCCAGCAGCGCCTGCGCCAGCTCTATGCGGTCCTGCTGGGCCTGCGCCGGAGCCTGTGGCGGCATCTCAGCGGGGGTCGGTGCCTTTTTCTTTTTGTCCGCCGCAGCCGCTTTCGGGGCTGCTGGGGACTTCTTCGCCTCGGCTGTCTCCTCTGCTGCAGGCGCAGCAGAGGAACTGGATTCCTCCTCGTCTTCGTCGCCATCTGGCGAAGATTTGCTGTCACTAGCTGCGCCTGTGGCGGCACCAGCTTTCGGACGGCTCTGTGTGGGCCCATCCTTGCTCTTTTTCTCTTCGCGACGTCGTTCCTTCTTGAGTTCCTCCAGTCGTTCCTTCTTTTGCTGCTCAGCCAGACGTCGCTCCTTCTCTTGCTGCTCCTCCAGACGTTGTTCCTTCTTTTTCTGCTCTTCCAGACGTCGAAAGTGTTCTTTTGTCCGTTCCTCCTCTTGCTCCTGCGACCTTGACTTCTGGAACTGGGGGGAGACATCTTCTCGTCGCCTGCGGCGGCGACTCCTCTCAGACTCCTCCCTCGAAGCACTTCGCCTGGAGCGGCGCACATCCGATCGCACCCGCCTGCGGCGCTGCGATCTCCCCTCACGTTCACGGCTGTGGCGATCAGCGCTTTCGTGCCTGGAGCGGCGACGGCGTGTTGAGCTCGTCGCCTCACGGCTTTGCTCATGGTCACGAGACTTTTCTGCCACATGCCGGCTTTTCCGGTGCGATCTTGACCGCATCACAACGTTGCTGGCTGGAACGGTTGGAGGTGCCATGGGCGGACCTTTGGGTTCTGGCGGCCGTTGCTGGCCCCGTTGCCATTCTTGCCAACGGGCCCATTCATGCGGTGCATTCTGTTCTGCCATCCAAACACACCATGCCCAATTGCCCCAGCCTTCCTTGTAGTAACGGCGGCTAAGACAGTACTGTGACGACAAGTGCTGCGCCCAGCCGCTAGGGCAATCTACAATCTCCCTGCGGCAGATTCGGCATTCGATGCGATCTGCACGGTGAGCGTTGCAGCGACTGCCTCCGCGGCTCTTCTTCTCCTTAGAGCCCGACTCTTTCCCAGAGTCCCGCGGAGCCTTGCCAGCCTCACTCGGCTGCGCATCCTTGGAGTCCTCATCCTGTCGTTCGCTTCATAGCCTGTTGCGGCTCCTCGGCGTCCTCTTTCTGCCGTCCCTGCTCCACAGCCTGTTGCGGCTCTTTGCCCTCAGCCGCACCAGTCTTTCCGACCTCTTCCGTTGTGTCCACCGCTGGGGAAGCTTCTTCTGTTTCAGGTGGTTCTGGCTTCCCGAACTTCACTTCCTCCTCCGAAGACGTAGACATTGTTGACGCCTGCGCACAAACGGCTGTCGAAAGGATATATATATATATAAGATGGTCTATATATATATATATACATATATATATATTTATTTAATATTTACACAAGTATAAATAGACATGGGGAAAATATAGGTTATATATTTATAAAATAATTATATATATAAATATATTTATATTGTATATAATCTATGTGTGTTTATTCTATAATATTCAAATATAGAAATATAATAACATGAACTAGCGCAGCCAGCTGGCGTGCATTTCCAGCCCTTGCCATATAGGCATGCCTGTCGCAGCCCGTAGGCATGCACATTGCAGCCCGTAGGCATGCATGTCGCAGCCCGTAGGCATGCATGTCGCAGCCCGTAGGCATGCTGTAAATGCGTTGGCATGGCAGCCCGTAGGCATGCCTGTCGCAGCCCGTAGGCGTGCTATATGCGTTGGCGGTTCGCAGCCCTTAGGCGTGCCTGTCGCAGCCCGTAGGCATGCGTCCCGCGCGCCTCGCAATACATGTTGCAGCCCGTATGGCGTGCACCTGGCAGCCCGTAGGCATGCCGCACATTGCATGCGTTCCGCATGCCCGTAGGCATGCCTGTTGCAGCCCGTGGGCGTGCTTCTTCCAAACCCTTATATATATATAGATATTATACCCCGTGTTGAACCCATGTAACACATTATATTTCAAAATGCTATATACTATATATACATTCGAATATAACACGCACACAAGGGTCCAACACATGATTCCCCACCTCGACTCGCCCAGGAGACATCCCGGCGAGAGCGCGCGCGCGCCCCGCAGCAGTTGCGAGAAAAACGGCTGCGTGGATCATATATCAGGTTAACAACCAGAAGCCACATAGAAGAATATATATATCCAACAAAGATATCTATATATAAAATATTTGTGCATGTTGCATGATCATGTATATTCCATCACACACACACACATATATATATACATCCATCGATCAACTTGATTGATGTATAAGAAGAATACATCATCATAGCAAACATACATCGACCCCAAAAAAAAAATTCTTTTCCTCAGAAGCGTGTCGATCAAAGGAGACATTGATCTAACAGCTGCGTCGCAGCATCAACTACCTGCCACAACGCTCGCATATCGCCCGATGGCATATCTGCATCTAAAACGTCCAAGGCAGCAGCCTGCAACAGCTGCATCTGCCGTTGCCGCTTGCCAACAGAAACCATGATGCCTTCAGGCCCCTTCAAGCGGGACAAAGCACCTTGAATGGCTTCTGCCAGCACCTGCTGCTCTTTGTGCAGAGGGCTATGATTGCGAGGCTCCGTCGACTTAGTCGTCGAGGGAGGCTCCAAGCAGCAAGGAGTCTCAACTGACAACACTGATGCGGGTGAAGTCGACCCAACTGACACAATGTCGACCATTCCGCCTCCGCCTGGCGGCGGCGTGGCCTTCCACATCGACTCTAAAGTTGGCATGATCATGGTAGCTTTCGTCCTCTCCAGGCAAATTTTCACCCTATCACCTGTTTCATTTGGCGCCCAAGCATAGAGGGTATACATGATTCGAAAATGATATTATACCTTAATCCAAAACAGCAACCGGAATTAACAGTGAAACTGAGATGATGCATCATATTATCAATCATATATTCAGAAATAATATAGCAAATACACACCTTTCCAACTATATTGCGATACATTGTGATAAAAAAATCCCTCATTCCAACGCATCCATTCCTTTTCGACTCTGCGCAAAACTGTCCTGTTGCCCGGCCCCTTCAGTCAATCAGATTGTAGTTGCGTTTTTTCCAGCAGCTGGGCGTGCAACCCACGGTGCCGCGGCAACGCGAGCAACCATGGGGAAATTTCTTGGCAGCCAACTTGCGAGTGATTGGCTGCATCGCTGCAGCCTCCTGGGTCTTACCAACCCGACTTTTTTTCCCAGCTGGCTTTGCCAATCCCTTCTCCTGCTTTGCAGGTCCGGCTGCAGAAGCAGGACGCTTCATCTTGCCCGAAGCAGTCCCAGTTGATGCAATTGCTGCTGGACGCTTCAAAATCTTTGCCTCTGCGCATGCAGGCTTGCGCAGCACCGCAGCCGCAGGACGCTTCATGCCTTTCTGCAGTCCTGCATCCATTTCTACGTCTCGATCTGGCAAGTCTGGCAACTCCTTGTCGTAGTGTGCCTGTGCCAAAGCATTTAAGCTCCGAGCCAAACCTTGATCCACAGCCGGCTCCGGCTGACACTGCTCAGCCCCTGCAGCTTGCTTAGCTTCAGGCAAGTCAGAAGCTGTGCCAGCAGGTTCTGGAGCCACCGCAGCTGCTGCAACAACCACCGAGGGAATAGTCTCAGGCGACCCATCTTCCAAAGCCAACGGCGCACTTGCTACCCGAGGCAGCACCTGACCCGCAGCAAGCGAACGAGTGGGCGCAGCCGGTTCACTCGCACGTTCCAAAGCCAAATGCAATGCTGACGGACCACGGGGCTGCTGTGGATGGCCTTGGAAAATTTGCAAGCCTGGCAAACCTTCACAGCGCTGCCCACCATTCACCAAAGCAAGCATGGTACCAGCTACCACTGCTGTCTGCTGCGCAAGCGCATGCGGATCCAAACCACCGGGCTGCAGCGGAGCCTGTTGCCTCAACCTCGCATTGGTGTTCCGGCAAATCCATGCATTGGCAGATCTCCAGATGGGATTCAAATCCACAGGTGGAGGATAGTGCACAATGGTATGATACAAATTCTGACTCACAATCCAAGGCAGCTCTTCCACAGTCCCAGGCAAGGTGACCATGTACTGGCCTCCCACAAGCGGCTGCTGCAGCTGCTTCGCACGCGTCGCAAGCCTCTTCGCAACGGACTTCACGGTGCTCAACATCGAAGAAGCACGCACAGCATCCTCTTCGATTCGCCGCAGCTGCTGCTGCTCAGGCGCAGTGTGCACGATCAAGGAACAAACCATGCAAAGGGTGCGCTCACTTGGGTGACGCAAACCCAAGTCCACCATGGCTTGCAAAACCATTTCCATCTTCTTCAACTGGGTCTCCTCAGAAAAAAGAGTATCCCACATGGTCCGGCGCATGAAGACAGGATAAGTCATCCAGTCTTGCATTTCAGCCCGAACCGCAGCCTGTTCCGGCTGCTCCGGCTGCTGCAGATTTGCAGCTGCCATGCTGTCGACCACTATGGGAACCTATTTTCTACGTTTGAGACGAAAAAAGCTGCAACATATTGCCAAAAACATATGAACAACTGCAACAACTCACCGGGTATCAAATATACCATGAAAAAAGCTAACTCGTGTAACTTCTAACTATCTTTTTTGATGCTATAAGGTATAAGTTACATAAATCATGTTATAAGTCCACAACTTAGTTATATCTTCAACATGAGTTATCATACTTATAACCATAGTTAACCCTACTTATAACCCTAGTTAACCCTACTTATAACTTAACTTATAACTTGGGGGCACCACCTTGTAGGTTGAGAATGGAGCAGGAAGGTTGTGCTCTTGTTTCTTCTCTTGGATGAGGGACAGAGTTGATTTCAGCAAACTAATGCCTTTGGCCGCTGAAGGGATCACAAGGTCAGTTCCAGCCATTGCGAAGACCGAAGTGAGGTACGCGGAATCCGGATCCGTCAAGGCGCACCAACGACGCAGGTAGCAGCCCGACTTCACCTTCAATCCACCTCTAACGGGATCCGGATCCGCCAATATTGATCCACGTCGTGGATACAACCTCAGCTTCACCTTCACACCGCCTCGTTGGGTGATGAAGTTAATGAATAATTGTTCATTGATGGTCTTCTCATTAACCTCGAGTTCAAGGTCACTCACAATGATGCATGCACATGACTTCGATTTATGGTCATTCATATCATCTGGAACTTTTGGTCGATATCTCCTTCCATAAGCGTTGTTGATCAACATTTGATTGGTGACACCTCGAAGGATAGATCTGACAATCTTCTCGGTATATAATTGTGTTGCACGTGTTTCTCTGCCCGCACATTGACCGTGGGTGTGTGAGCCATCACATTTCGCATGCAAGTCAAAGAACTCAACCCCCCATGATACGATCCTCCAAGGTTTCTTGATTGCGGTCCCAACATCTTTGAATTGTGACTTCAAACCATACATGCATCCGTCAAAGTCGTGCACAGTTGATTGGGTCCCATTGATCAGAAACTTCATTCTCTCATCATTCCAATAATCGCATCCCCGAGGTAGTTCCAACAATGCCATTGCATGCAAAACATGTACACGTTGCAGACACAATGTGAACTCTTCCCATAGCTCCCAATATAGAAGTGCTTTCATTCTGATGTTGTGTGCTGTGACCTCACTCACGTTTTTGTTTAACCGATTCCACGGTGAACCACCGGTGCAAGGTCCCGCAAAGAACACGCAGTCACTAGGACCCCTGATGCAACGTCTCCATTTTGCCCTTCCGTAGTTGGACATGAGGTTGTCATCTTCGGTAATCGTGACCACATGCATCATCTTAAACCGACTCTGTTTGTGGATCTTGGTGATGATACTTTGCGTTTCGGCACACATAAGGAGCAAGCATGGGATATCATCCTTCATCTCATAGACGTTGAGTGATATGGTAACGTCGTTGAGTATTTTCCCGAGAAAATCAGCATAGGATTGCTTGAAGTGATATGTCAGAATCTTCCCATTCTTTCGATGAAAATTCATCTGAATATCCCAATCATTTTGTTTTCTGGTCTCATGCTTCAATTTGTAATGATGGGCTATAAACATGTCATCCAACGGAATGATTTTCATGTTCCCATCAAGGATACAGGTGACCACAGTGTCCTGGCACGATGCCCTGTCCTCCACGTCAGACCCGCTGTCCATCACATCTTTGATGTCTGCATTGGATATGATCTTGAAGGTAGTGGTCCCTGTCCAAAATTCATTTCTCTTATTGGTCTTTTCGATGTTATTCCCCACCAATCTCCATGAGTCGTGGATCAATCTCCCACTTGACTGAAACACTTGGTTGGTTTCCCGCTCATCTCTAAACCGTCTCAGCTTACATGGCAGAAAGTCAGCCTCTTTGGGGGTAAACATCTTTCTTCTTGGTACTTTGTGCACTCTCATCAATGTTGTTTCATCCTTCCATATCCACTCATCTTGATCACATTCATTTTTGGATATTTTCTTTCCCTTTCTTGATGACATTGATGGGTTATAGGCTTTGTCTTTTGACACCCTACCAGCAATCACGTCACCACCGGCGAATACAATTCGTCGTCGATTGGGATCTTTGTTTTCTGTGGGATACGGATCATCATCGGGGTCCCCCGTTGGAGGAAATCCCATTGGAAGACTACCCCATCCAGAACTCCCCCCATGAACAACTCGAAGGAGCGTGTTGATCACCCGAGCAGTACCACACGGAGCTGCATGAATGGTTGTGGGTTCGTTTCCGTGGGATTGATGACAAAATAGTTGACCTACCCCCACAGTTAACTGAGGATACTTCAGGACTGGAGTCTGACGAGTCGGCACCGCAGCAGCATGGAGCCCTTGTCGTGCTGTTGACGCCAGGTGTCCCGGTGAGACAACACCAGCTGATTGCCTAGTAATCACCGACGGTGATATACTAAATTGACACGGATGGTATTGGAAACAAGCTCGCTCTACCCATTGATCAAAACGGTCTTGTTGTTGAACGGGTGGAACTCGATCCTCAACCTTGATCCATTTGCCATGAGAAAGTATCCATGTACTTCTCAAACAATCATGAGGCAATGATACACCAGGTGGCCGTTTTCTAAAGAAAGTGGGCGTCTTAACAACCAATATGGGATCCATACCAGGTAGTTGTTGTACTTGTTCTTTACCAGAAAGACCCTTCTGATACACCTCAGGTGGTAGAATAGGTATTTCGGTATATGGAAAATTTGGAACATCTTGAGTTTTGGTTTGAAACACTTGTCGGACAGTGGTATCAACATCCGTGGTGGGTGAGACCATATCGAGCAGATCTTTCGTACCGATGTCACCAGGGTCCAACAGGTTGATGAGCATACATGCTCTTTTCCATGCCAACGGATTCTTGAAACCTTTGGTGTGAATGTCAGCGGCCATTTTCGAGGTCACCTCATACATGAGTACGTAGTTCTCCCGAGTAAAATGTTCATGGAGGGAAGTAATGGCTATGCCATGGGTCCTCTCAAGATGCCGCATAGTGGGGTTACGACCCGACCTGACTACACCGATCATGCCCTGATTGTCATCATGAAACAATAATTTGGGCGACTTTCCCGTCAGCGTTTCCCAGATGCTCATTGCGGGCAAGCCCATAGTACGGAGGGTGACATCGGCTGCAACGATTTCGGCCTCAGGCGTCGAATGGCTTACGCATCCTTGCCGTTTGCTGCCCCCGGACAAAGGAAACCGAGTGTGGTTACCCTGGATATGCATATGAGACCCTGAAGTTGATCTCAAAGACTGGGCGCACCCTGCAAAATCAGCATCAGCAAATAAAGACAATGTCAATTCATTGAAGTGGTCCCCAACCCATCCGGTCATTCTCTTAGATAGGCTGGAATTCACGTAGCACATTAAGTGATACAACTTTGCATCGTCATCAATGGTCCACTTTGTTACATTCCTGGCCAGGGAATTAATGGAACGAAGCAGATCAAAACGAGCAATCCTCGCCGCGTACAGCAGCTTCATCAACACGCTAGCAGCGTGTGGCGCTAATGCACCTCTCTCAGACTCCCCAGGCGAGACGTCTTCCCCTTGGGTTCCTTGTTCATAAAACAATGGAGCGTCCGGATCAAACTCATGAGTGCACCATGGACAAACTTTCTTGTTCTTGGGGTTCCCGGGACATGGTGCTCTGGACTTATGCTTCTTTGTTTCTTCAGGTAGACTTGGAGTGGATACATGTTTCAACTTCGTATCTTTTCCAACAATGTCCAAATACTTCTCAACCGACAGTTTCAACAATCCTTCCATGTCATAGGTCATAGTTGACACCGGGGTTCCATCATGAAGTTTGGTAGATCCCTTTCTCAAAGTACAACCAAGATAGAGTCCTAAGTCAGTCTCGGGCTCGATGTTGAGTTTTGATCGAAGCATCTCCCCACCCTTAGTCAGGTTCTCTTCCGGTCCTGCCAGCTTTAAGTCGTCTACATAGATGACGAGAAGTAACTTCAGTTTCTTGTGAAAATACATTGAGGGCCATTCTTCTCCAACAGGAACGAAGTCGAGTTCACGAACTTTCTGATCACAGTGTTGTTCCCACATTGTTCCCGAATCGGGGTGACCATATAAAGCTTTAACCAATCTTACAACTGGTCTACGGAACTTTCGAATATCGACATCGTCTGGCCATGCATCTTCAGGTAGCTCAACCCAACATGGTGGTCCGGTTAGTTTTGCTTGAATGTATGCCTGAATGGCGTCGGCAAGTTTTACATTATGGCCTGGAAGACACCCATAGAAATCAGCCCATCTCGATGCCTCAAAAGTAGCTGGAGAATTGCCCAAGTCCTGGAAGAAAGCAGCCTCCCAGAATTGGTTCTTCACCTGGTTACCAAGCAAGACACCTCGGCCTTTGAATTTTCTACTAGGACTTCCTGCAGGCAACTGATAGTTTTTCTCAACACAGATACCATGTACTCTGGCCATGTGAACCTCGGTCTTGTTTGCCTTTGCTTCACGAACAACGTCATCATATTCTCTAACGACACTGAAATCGTAGACTCCAGCAGCATGCTGACCTAACCATTCCTTCCTCATAGCTTTACGTGCATCATCGTTTTCCATCATTTCCTTTCGACCTACAGGCCTTGCCACTGCAGTGTTGAACATCTTATTGATATTGATTCCATCTCCATTTGGAGTTAGCTTTTCTCGATGATCATCACA
The DNA here is from genome assembly GCA_947184155.2 of Cladocopium goreaui. Lineage (NCBI taxonomy): Eukaryota > Dinophyceae > Suessiales > Symbiodiniaceae > Cladocopium > Cladocopium goreaui. The sequence continues at coordinate 305,741 of CAMXCT020006257.1, forward strand.
ATGATTAATGCATGGCATACATGGAAATGGAAGGAAAACATCACTGAGGCCACGAGCGTCTTGGGGCACTTCGTTGGTGTCGTGCAATGTTGCAGCAGCCACCACCTTCCCCTGGTTGAAGTCATACACTTTGTCGTTGTTCCATGTGGCTTTCGGTCCCTTGCCCTTCTCGATCTCAGACCATTCGTCCCACTCCATTAAGAAATCATCATCAGGTACATCAGTGTCTGATAGATCTGAATAACATGGAGCAGAGGCAGAGACCCCTCTCCCGACGGGAGAAACGGACCCTTTCCCATACTGAAAAACCTTGCCTCTTCGGACGTAGTCTTGGGACATGGCCACTCCGGAAACGTGATCGTCTTTCTTGGAGGATTTGGCTCTCTTTGCTTCTTTCTCTTTCTTCTTTTCTTCTTTCCTCTTTGCTCGCTCCTCGCTTTCCTTGATTTTCGCGTCACTTTTCTTCTTTTCCTTTTCAGCTTCAATCTTCTTCTCCTCGGCCTTAGCAATCCCTTTTCTGACAGTTGGTGACATCTTCCTCCACTCGTCAGGGGTATACTTCGAAGGCCTTGGAGTAGTTGATATTCTGCGAAAACCACGTTCATCAATACGATATGGATGACCGCGAGCATTGAGCTTCACCCATTCACCATCGTCATTCAGGTATACGACCCCATCCCCAGCCTTACCCACGGAGTAATGTTCTGGTCCTCCTTCTGGAACATGAAGGTCTGGATGCGCTGGCTTATCGATACCTGGTGGTCCCAATCTTTCGGATATTGCGTCAAAGTGCCTTTCAGCTTCCAACTCTCCCTCAGTTGGTTCACGTGGGACCTTCGACGAAGGTTCACCACCACCACCATGACCATCGTCATCGTCTCCACCTTCATCATCATCATCCGGTGGAGGTGGTGGTAGAATTTCGGGGTTTCCTTCAAGACGATCTTTCACTTTCAATCCTTCAATGGAAACATTAATCCTTTCATACTCTAACTTGCATGGGAATTCAAGGGGTTCCTTTAGTTCAACCCTTTCAGTGTAGTGTGGAGTCCTCAGCTTGGCGATGGGCTTCTCTGCATCATAGGCCAAGTTCTGCTTACTCCAGTCACATAGCGCCCATACCCTGTACTTTCTTGACCAATGGAGCCCGGGACCAATGGAGTATCCGGCGAACACTCCGGGAATTCCCATAGGGTCAAACTTGTGTTGTTGTTCTCGTTCACGTGAGCCACTGGGCTTGAAGTACACGAGGGCACCAAAGGGTATCATCTTTTCTTTGAATTCTTCTCCATGAAGTTTGCACCAAGAACTCACCTCATCGTCATTGGGCTCGATGTTGAGCAGATGGCTAACACATCTGATGGCATACATCCAGAAGCATGGTGGAATTCCTGCCTCAAGTAGACACGTTGTTGTTGCCACGAGCACGAATTGGTTAGTTCTTTCTGCAAGTGAGTTGTGCTTGGTCTTTCCGGCCAAGGAAGTGTCCATTGGGATCTTCAGGATCTTCATTGCCTTGTCGAACTGTGGGGCATCATCAGAATATGCTTCTCGAATCTTACGACGGCCCATGAACTGTTTGACCGCACGTATGACTGCATCAGTGTCCTTTCTGGCAGAAGGGTAAGATTGAAGCATCCCCGTGTATCTATCCCTGATGACAAAGATGGTTTTGTCGTCGCCATAGTCCTGTTCAGCAATACGACGATTGTCAACATAGTCGAATGTGATCAGGTCCCCAAACTTTGTGAGCTTGCGCTGAAATGCTCCTCTGAACGTTTTCCTGTGCTTCATCTTGGCACGCACGCACGACTCACAATATGGGTTCTTATAGCGATGAGTTAGAAGATGAATCTTCGATCTTGCTTCATTCTTCAAAGTTCCCCTCTTACTCAACCGGACTCCTCCATCTTCCTCATCAACGTCAATTACATCATCGTCATCTTCACCTCCTCCATCTTCAGGAATTTCTTCAACTTCAATTTGATGATCTCCATGGATGTCATCAGGTGCGATGCTGGGATCGTATCCGTCGTCCTCAAACTCGGCATACTCATCGGCATAGCCCGACATTTCCTCAGCATCACCTGCATCACTTCCAACAGCAACTTCGTGTTGATCACTTCTTAGTTTTGCTTTCTTACGTTTCTTCATTGATCTTTTGGGAGATTTAACATCGGATCTTCCAACGAAGTCGGAAAGATCCTCAAGCTCATCCCCACTTTCCCCATCAATGACCAAAAGACCTTCGCCTTCTGACGTTGAGCATCCGTCATCAAGAACTGCCATAATCTTTTCCACACAGGATGATCTCAACTTTCTCTTCTCTTGATCGACGCTCACATAGGGAATGTAGTCTTTGACGGTCATTTTGATGATGTTGCCGTTGGGATCCAACATGAATGGAGTTCGTCCTGTCGGCCATACAAATGAATAGCCAAGGTCGACGCACCGCTTTCCCATTGAGAGCACAGAAGGTGTATCTTCCAGGATGTGCGCTTCTGCTGGTTCGCTGAATGCCTCGAACTTGATGCTTGACCGTTTGGTCGAACACGTTACCCCATTTGCTGTGTGGAAGTTGACGACCTTGTCATCATATGCTGGGAGATCCATTCTACTTATTCGTGTGGATGAAATGAGATCATGACCACTCCCAGAATCCAATATGAATCTCTTATCTCTCTCCTCAACAGGAACAGTGATACACATTGTGTTGCCCCTTTTGCCATATCGACCTTCAATATGCTGAACATAGTTCTCCACAAAAACTTCCCTGGACACCCCATCGTCCTCAATGTCGAGTCTGATCAGAATGTCCATGCTAGGGCCGACGATGACCAGGACTTCATCAATGTCGCTGTATTCACCCTTCTCATCGATCAGAATAGCCATTGCTTTCCCTCGGCTCGAAGCTAACCTGCATGAATAAGACCATTGCTCATCTTTCCTTACCTGATCAGTGGGCTTACCAACTTTACCATGACCTTTGGGGATGGTTTGGGATTTCCGGTTGCACTTCACGAAGTCCTTCTTCACGTAAGTTTGAACTTGAGTCTTAGACTCATCAAATCTGACCTTCTTCTTGATCACGTTCGATGCAACCTTATGGAACGTTCCTTCGTCATCACTCCAATCATGGATAAGTGCAGGTGTAGCCTTTGAGCTTGGTGCTTCAGTGTTTGGAGCAGTGTTGAATAGATGAGGATCGTGGCGTTTGTTGCATTTGTCTCCATACCGACACTTGCCCTTAGCCCAATGCCAGCATGGTTCATCAATCTTCTTGGTCTTGTTTGCCGGAGATTGACTTCTTGGAGTTCCTGGCTTCCGACCGTTGCCTTTCGCGTTCTTGTTCGCATCAAACACCTTTTGGTCGTGACTGTATTCGCAATCTTTGCCTTTTCTGCATGCTTTCTTGATGAAATGGAAGTGACATGGGATTTTCTTCTTGGATCTCGGACTGGTACTTCGGCTGTTTGCTCGATCCTTTCCTTTCCCTTGACCTTTTCCTTTCCCTTTCGCATGCTGTTTAGGCTGAGGAGATGGTAGAACTGGAGCTGCATCGGCCTTGGCCTTCGCCTTGGGCGCTGCCTTCTCCTTGGGAGTAGCCTTAGGCTTCGCTTTTGGGTTTGCATCCGGTGCAGCAGCAGTCGGATTTGGGGCAGGAGCTGAAGGTTTGCCGCCACCTGCAAAGTCTCTTGCATACTTCTCTCTAGCGGCCACATGCTTGTCCTCTCTGATTCTGGAGATGTGTCTTTCGATGACGTCCAGAAGATAGCGATAGTTTCGTCTCTGGTCTCCCTCGATCCATGACTCGTACTGCTTGATGTCAAACATCATAAGACTCGAATTTCGAATCTTCTTATATAGAGCATCACGAAGCCAATCATCAGGAGGTACATAATCCGGCATCATGTTTGATACCATCTCCATCCATTTTTCATAGAACACTTCCAGGTTTGAGTCACCGAGATACTTCATTGATACGATGTGCTCCATAGTGAAGGCTGTCTCTCGTTGACCTGGGGTTCTGAAGTGCTCCAGGATCATAGCCAAGATTTCCCGTCCCATGACATAGGTTCCTCTTCGACTATGACTTTGTGTCCTCAATCTCAATTTGATCGCTACATGACGAGCAACATCACCGGCTTGGGCTATCACATTTGACAATGCAATTGACAACTTGTCGTCGATTGACTGATACCGTTGCCCTCCACTGTCATTCAATAGCTCGATGTCAGGATTTGGTCGAATAGCCGGTTGTAACCATGCTTCCCATGCGGCTTTGTCCCCATCATTGGCAGAAAGAACAACACTCTTGATGAGATCTGATTGCCAAACCCCAAGATTCTGTTGTTTCGGCCATGGGCTAACATAGACTTTGTCAGCCTCCCGTCTTGACATTCTTGGCACTTCTTCTGCAGTGTAAGCTGCTGTGGAGACATCATCTGCTGAATCGCGTTGTGATCCTCTAACTGAAGGTAAACCTGGAGGTTCAGGAGGTGGTCCTGGACCGTTAGGCCCGAAAGGGTCAGGAGGTCCATCAGGGTCAGGCGGACCGCCCCATCCACTCGGTGGCTTGTAGTATTCCCTCTCAGTTCCATCAGCGATCTTGTTGTCCACCTCTTTCAGCAGATCAGTGATTCTTTTGCTTGATTGAGAAGGTTGTCGTTGAGGAGGTACAGCATGTTCACGATAGGAATGAGCCACATTTGTCTCATAGTTCAACTCCTTGTCGATCTGCGAAACCCAAGACTTCAGAATAGCGTTTTCACAGTTAGCCTCACTCACGTCATTCTCCAGTTTGTCGATGACTAGTCTTGATGCGAGATCGTAGTTGGGAATGCCTGCCGAATAGGGAAGTGTGTCAGGGCTGACCCTAGATATGGATGTTTCAGAATCCTTGAGACTCTTTCTCATTTCATCTACTTGACGTTTCATGTCCATAATCTCGGAATTCTTGATACCGATCTTTTCATCCCTATCCTGGATTTCCCCCATGAACATGCATGATCTCTCATATTGCTGAACACCACTAGCCAACTTCATTTTGCGCTCACTCTCTAGTTCAGACTTTAGAGTTCGGACCTCAGCATTGGTGAGGGACGACGCCCCTACATCCGCAACTTCAGCCAACCTTTCTTTCAACAACAAGTTTTCTTGTAAACATTCATGAACTTCATGATCTAGGTCCTGAACCCTGATTTGAGCGATTTTAGCTTGATTACGTAGATCTTCAACAAGCATCTCATCGGGGCCACGACCGTCGGTCGTAGAACCCTGAGTCAACGATCTTCGTAACTTCGTGTTCTGCAACTTGATCTCATCCTTCAATTCGCAGTTCATCTCCTGCTCGTTGGCATAGAGCTCCTCATAGTGCTCTGCCCTTGCGATTGAGTTTGCGCTAGCCTGTGATTCAAGCCTCAGGTGTGATATTGCTTCGGCCTCTTGGTTCCTGTATGATGCAATTCTTCTGACGGTATCGTGTTCAGTGTTTCGATGCTTCAGATCACTTTCCAATTTGGCCTGATTTGCCTCGAACACCTTCTTCCTAGATTCTCTAGTGATCTCATCAATACTGCTCTCATACAGCTCGGCCTGTTTACGAGACTGAACCAAAGCTTCACTCAATAGCTGATTCCGCTCAGATAATTCATGAACTGCAATTGATTGTTGTTGGCTAATCACTTCAAGTTGATTACTAGAGAAGGATGCCATTTCGGATCGATTACGATATTCCATGATTGAGTTCTGGAAATCTGTTTGCATTTCTTGACCTTCATTGTATAGTCGATTGGCAATATCGGTGGTTAAGACATTGGTTTGATGAAGTTGTTGTAGTCTTGCCTCCGTATTACCCAGTAGTCCTTGAAGGTGATGTACTTCATCCTTGTACTCCTCCTGGATCTCCATACCACGTTGATGGATCCGTCGTGCACCATGTTCCATTAGGGCACCTCGGCGTTCAAGGTCTTGGATGCGTATTGTTGCACCTTCGTCTTCCTGAGATGCTACCATTAGTTCTGCTTGATATTCTGCAACCTCATTTGCGGAACATGACAATCTATGATTGAGTGCATTGACCTCATCAAATACATTCTGGTTGTGTTCCCGAAGATACTCAGTGAATCTGATCTCGATGTCATGAATCAGTTGATCCCTAGATGCAGCGTATGCTTCCATGTTGTTCAGCTGATTACGTAGGGATTGACATTGTGCCCGTAGTTCCTCTATCATGGCAATAGGTTCACTAGCCACAGAAGTATCCGTTGATCTCCTCTTAACACGACTATCCCCGGTCCTCTCACCAATTCGGTCGGTCACGGCCCTGGTGGATCTGTCCCTTGGAGTAGTACGTCCTCGAGATGGTCGATGCCCTTGGCGGACAACATCACTCCGAGCACTGTTTCGAGAAGATCTAGGTGTACTTTGGGTGGATATTCTTCGTCTGTTTGATGTGACTTGCCATCCGGACTGTGTAGTTCGGGTAGAGCGTATCCCGCCACTGTCTGCCGTGTCGCCAGGGGAAGATTGATTAACCTCCTCGACCGGCATAGCAGCGTTCTCATTGAAGGTAAACTGCGTGGTGCGCGAATCTCCGCTGCCGCCTTGCATCTTTGCGACGATGAGCTGATTGGTCCTTTGCGTCCTCAATCAATTGCTCAGACGGCCCGGCTACCAGCACGCAGGTACCACTCTCCCGGCGAGAGAAGTGAGCCCTACGGCTGATAACCTGCGAACAAATGAATCCTTGTCCTGGATGTTATTTCAGACCTGTAGTACCCTTGCTACTGGTAGCCGACAATTGCCATGCGGAGTGACACGACGCGTTCCTTTTCTCCATACGCTTGAGCCAATGTTTGGCGGTCACAGCATGTTGTGTTAACACTGCATGCTGTACATGTTGTTTCACTTCGTTCCCTTTAACAATATATATATATGATATATATTTTATATATCTATATAATAGATTCCTGTCCCCCTATTGCTAAACATAGCCCGAAGACTGAAAACCTAGGGTTCAAAACATCATGGATTTTTGATGTTTTTCTGATATTGTTCTGTTGTTTCGCTCGACCTTTTGGCAACAAAAAACATTTGACATGTGAAACCAATCCACCAATTTCTCTAGGTCAAGCAGAAATAAAACGGCCTTTTTTTGGCATCGCTATGTTGGATCAAAGTTCTGGAGGGTATATAACGGTATAATATATATATATATATATCCTCTGGTTATTTAACATAGCCATCCTATAGATGGCCCATAGAAATAGATGGTTTACCTTTTAAACATGGTGATTTTTAATGGCTATGTTAAATAACCAGAGTATATATATATATATTATTTAATATTTATTTACATATGCTATATATATATATACACATATGTACTATACCTCTGCAATATTTAGCGGACTTTCGCTGTGTTCACTTCAGAACAGTGTATTTTGGAGCCTCCAAGTGGTAGGGAAATCGCCTACTTGCATGGGTGATCATGGGTGATTTTTCTGGATTGCTGCTTTCCATCGCTATACCGAAAAGGCAATCATGATCTTGAGATCATTTACACATCGACTACTTTGAAGGAATTAGGAATGGAGGGCTATTTTTTTTTTGCGGCAGGTTTTAGTTTTTTTGGGGGGCTCCTGGTTCCATGCTTTCCTGCTTTTCTGCTTCTCTGCGCTTCTGTTTCTCTGCTTTTATTGCTTCTCTGCTTTTCCTGCTTCTCTGCTTTTCTGCTTCTCTGCTTTCATTGCTTCTCTGCTTTTCCTGCTTCTATGCTTTTCTGTTTTTCTGCTTTTTGCTTTCCCTGCTTCTTTGCTTTTCTGCTTCTCTGTTTTCCCTGCTTCTTTGCGTCTCTGCTTTTGTGCTTCTGTGCCTTTCTACTTCTACTATTCTACTTTTTCTTTTCTTCAGTCATGTGTTTTTGCTGCTCTACTTCCTGCTCCTCTGCTTCTTTGCTTCCTGTTTTTACTGTCTCTGTGTTTTTCATTTTCTTTTGCTTTATTCTGTCCTGTTTGTACCCTAGAGAGACCCTAGGTGAAACCCAAAGAAACCCTACATGAAACCCTAAGTAAACCCTAAAGAAACCATAAATTAACCTAAAGAAGCAATAAATGAAACCCTAAAGAAGTTTTAAATGACACCCTAAATGACATCCCAAAGAAACCCTAAACGACACTCTGAAAAAAAACAAATGACACCTTAACTGAAACCCTGAATGAAACCCTAAATGAACCCTACAGAAATCATAAATTTACCCTAAAGAAGCCATAAATGAAACCCTAAATGAAACCCTAAAGAACCCTAAAGAAACCCTAAATGAAACCCTAAATCACACCCTACATGAAACCCTAAAGAAACCCTAAAGAAACCGACTTGAACGTTTTGAAATCGTGAAACAGATCCTGATAAGAAACACTGGCATGAAACTCTGAAGAACCCCTAAATGAAACCCTGAATGAAACCTTAGATTGAAACCCTAAAGAAACCTTAAATGAAACCCTGAAGAAACCCTAAATGAAACCCTACATGAAAGCCTAAAGAAACCCTAAATGAAACCCTAAATAAAACCCTGAATAGCCATACATGAAACCCTACATGAAACCCTGAATGAAACCTTAAATGAAACTTTAAATGAACGCCCGAAAAACCCTCAAGAAGCCCGCATGAACGTTTGAAGTACCAAAGTGTGGCAAATACCATGCAAATGAGAGGTTGAAGTGCCAAAATGTGGCAAATACAATTGCAAATACCATGCAGAATGGAAGGCGCACATGGCCAAATGTACATGCAAAATGCAAAGTGACCATGCCAAAATGTAGCAAATACAATGCAAAATGACAGGTTCTAGTTCCAGACTGTTGCAAATACAAGGCAAATGGTACCAGGAAAGAAAGGCAAACAAAAACCAAAACCCGAGGCAAAAAAAACAACAAAAACTATTCTACACCGTTATTAGGAATTGGATCAAGAGGATATTTACAGGTTTTGCCTCTGTAATTAGGATTTACCGGGTAAGGAAACATATGGAAACATCATTTCCGGTGTTGATTTCCCTTGAACAAAATCCAATGAATTTCCGCGTTCCGCTGCAGGACTATGACACCGCACGCGAAGTGCTGCGTGGAGCCGTCTCCAAAGGCACGTGTAGATGGGAGATTCTCCAATGGTAGGGTAGAATGAAGTGTGGTATCACAACGAAAAACAGTTTGGGAGATCCAAGAAGTCATGGGAAGATAGCTGGTGAATGATCATTGTACATCAATGTGTGCTGGAAAAACCACGGGTAAAACCACCCTTGCACGATTACTAGGACGCACATCACCATGTGCAGCTTCATGCAGGTTCAATATTTGGCCTAGTCGGGGTAAAGCTTCACGAAAAGTTTGAAATGGGGAAAACGTCTTTGTTCAAATTGGGAAAACATCTTTGACGTTTTTCGTGCAACCTTACAATAATTGTCACACATTTTTAATCGAAAACAAAGCAGCATGCTAGAACCTGTCTACCACCATCTACACCACCACCTACACCACCAACTACACCACCACCTACACCACCACCTACAACTGGTGTAGGTGGTGGTGTAGATGGTGGTGTAGGTGCTGGTGTAGGTGGTGGTGTAGATGGCGGTGTAGGTGGTGGTAGGTGGTGGTGTAGGTGGTGGTGTAGGTGGTGGTGTAGGTGGTGGTGTAGGTGGTGGTGTAGGTGATGATGTAGTTGGTGGTGTAGGCGCTGGTGTAGGTGGTGGTGTAGATGGTGGTGTAGGTGCTGGTGTAGGTGGTGGTGTAGATGGTGGTGTAGGTGGTGGTGTAGATGGTGGTGTAGGTGCTGGTGTAGGTGGTGGTGTAGATGGTGGTGTAGGTGCTGGTGTAGTTGGTGGTGTAGGTGGTGGTGTAGGTGGTGGTGTAGGTGGTGGTGTAGTTGGTGGTTGCTGGATGATGGGCGGAACGGGCTATATCCCCAAAATTCTTAAGTTTAGTGACTTTAGTGGGAAAACTTCCAGGAACTGATGATTATAACTATGGAATGGGGTGCCCCCATTGACAAAAACCATGCGGCCATGCCTCCGTGGATTCTGCTGCGCCGCAGGCGTGAGCAGCTCATTGGCAGAGCAGTACGCTAAGGCGAAGGATTCCAAATCTCCACATTGATTTTCAATGTTTGCATTCTTGTAGTTGCACCATGAAAAAACCTCTTCAAGGGCTTTGGGCTATGGGTTTTCATCCTCCATTTTTGGTTTCTTCCAACGCGTGTTCCCATTGTTTCGAGCTGCGGATCAGGTCCTCGAGGATTTCCTCCAAAAACGTGATGAAGTGGAGCACCCGGTCAGCAGCCAAGCTGCCAAATCAGCTGAGTTAAATCAGCAATAAGCAAGATGAATTAAACATGGGAGGACAGGTACATTTAGGGCCGACAATCCCAGTCAAACAAAATAGATGTGATTTAAGGAACAAACTCGCGAATGGTCATGTTTACTTTCCCAAAGGGTGATTCACTCCACTCAGGATGGCTCAACAACTTGTTTTTCCGTTGGCATGCCGTGGCCCATGCGTAGATTAGAATCTTGGTCTAGACGTCAAACTGCTTTGCACATGTTCGAAACGACCAACCGACTTCCTAGGGTGCTATGTTTGGATGCTGTTCGGATTAATTTTCAGGCCCACGCCCATTTTTATTTGAGCTGAAACGAATCTAATCAACTCTCGACTTGTTCGTGGCACCGTCGAAACCGAAGATTTTGTGAACATAGAACATCTTTTTTTACGGTTTTGATGTATATATATATATATATATTATATATATATATTTGGTTTTCCAAAAAAATGGGGGTACCCAAAAATGCCAAAGAGGAAACATGGATGATGAACAGGGGTAGCGGGTAGCCCCATTTTCAAATGGTCCCAGAAAATGTTGAAATGGGAAACTCCCCAAGAAACCATGGGACCGTCGGACCCTATCGGAGCCCCAGATCATCCTGGCTCGCCACGACCAATGCATTGTGAGGCCGGCTCTGGGTCGATCAAAATCACCATTTGCTATTAATGGGTAAAGAGCCACTATTATTTCGACTGGGCCATTTTCAATAGCTATGTAAACGTTTACCAGAGGGTAAATCATGATAAATCATCATATTCATTTTATATGAGTGGCAAAAATATGGCTTCCATAGCCATGTTAAATCACCAGATGGTAACCCGCAAGAGATTGAGACGTATTAAGAAGTCATTTGCCGCTTGAGTTGAATGTTACACATGATTCTTGTTTTTTTGTTGGGTGGTGTTGCTTGCACCATAGAATTCCTTGTTTCATATCACCTGAAAAACAAGTTGGAGATGACAGCTCCCCAGTTGGCTGTGAAAATTTAGGACATGTACCAAGCCCTGTAATCAGTTATACCGTAGTTATATACCTTGCAAACTGCTAATGAATGGTTTACATGCTTATTTTAAAGCTATTAGTTGCCTACCCAGAAATTGGGGGCTTATGACATGCATTTTTTTCCCGAATGCGTAGCAAGGGTTCCCGTTTCACTCTGCATGGGGGTCTGGGGGTTGGGTGTGTTCGCTCGACGTTGCCCAACCGTCCGCAACCGTCCGCAACCGTTCGCAACCGTCCGCAACCGTTCGCGTGAGGGCCGTATGGCCGTGCCTATGGTAAGTTCTGCAGAAGGGGTCATTTTTGGAGGTTTCAAAGTTGCGTTGTTTCGTTTCGCGTGGCAGGCGTGGCAGGCGTGGCACTTCGTGACATTCAGACGTGTTTTGTAACGTGTCGAAAGTCGTTTTGTGTGGCAGGCGCAATACTTTGGCGACGTTTTCAGAAGATGTGTTGCAGCTTTCGTGGCAGGCGCAGCACTTTGGACGTGTCCATCGTCATTTTGCGCGGCAGGCGCAGTACTTTAGACGTGTCATGTTGCGTTTTTTTGCGAATCGCATTGTCAGGGCTGCGTTAAGTGGCGACAAGGTGCAAATTCCGTGGCACGCGTGGCATTTTGTGAGATGTGATGAAAATTGACGTGAGCCTCGCACGAAACATCGACTTTGAGGTAGCAAATTTTCAGGTTCTAAGGAAAACTCGTCGGAAAACATCGATTTTGAAGCTACAAAGTGTCAAAATTGGAGGAGGTCTCGCACGAAATGCTCGTTTTGATGCTCCCACGTGTCTCGTCTCGAGTCTCTGGTTTTCCTCTGGCCTCGCCGTGTCTATGGGGGAAGCTGCAAGACTGCTCCTTTTCGAAGGTTTCCAAGCAGGTTGTCATGTCGTTTTGCGTGGCAGGAGCGGCACTTTGTGACATTCCAACCTGTTTGACAACGCGTCGAAAGTCGTTTTTGTGTGGCAAGCGCAATACTTTTGTGGCGTTTTCACAAAATGCAGTTGTAGTTTTCGTGGCAGGCGCAGCATGTTGGAGATCTCTGTCGTCATTTTGCGTGGCAGGCGCAGCACTGCAGACTCCACACTCCACACTCTACACTCCACCCTTTACACTTCACACTCCACACTTTACATTCTACACTTTACACTCTACACTTTACACTACACTACACTTTACACCCTACACTTTACACTCCAAACTTGACACTTTACACTCCACACTTTACACTCCACATCAATCCACATCACTCCGCACTCTACACTCCACACTCTACACTCCACACTTTACTTAACACTTTACACTTTACATTCCACAGTCGTCACTTTAGAGTTCACTTTTTACATGTAGGACTTCACTCCACACTCCACCCTTTACACTCCACCCTTTACACTTCACACTCCGCACTTTACATTCCACACTCTACACTCCACACTCTGCACTTTACACCCCACACTTTACACTCTACACTTTACACTCCACACTTTACACTCCACATCAATCCACATCACTCCGCACTCTACACTCCACACTCTACACTCCACACTTTACACTCCACACTCCACACTCCTTACTTTACACTCCACACTCCACACTCCGCACTCTACACTTTACACCCTACACTCGACACTTTACACTCCACACTCTACACTTGACGCTCTCCACTTTTCACTCTACACTTTACACTCCACACTCTACACTTTACATTCCACACTTTACACTCCACACTCCACACTTTACACTCTACACTCCACACACTACACTTTTTTCTCTACACTTTACACTCTACACTCTACACTCCACACTCTACACTCTACACTCCACACTACACACTCCACCCTCCACACTCCACACTTTACATTTTACACTCCACACTTTACATTCCACACTTTACACTCTACACTTTACGCCCTACACTTTAGACTCTACACGCTGCACTCCACACTCCTTACTTTACACTCCACACTCTACACTTTACTCTCCACACTCCACACTTTACATTTTTCACTTTACACTCCACACTTTACACTTTACACTCCACACTCCGCACTTTACACTCCACACTTTACAATTTACACGTTGCAATTTACACTTTGCACTCCACAGTCTACACTTTACACACTCTACACCTTACACACACTACACTTTACTCTCCACACTCTACTCTCCACACTCCACACTCTACACTTTGCACTCCATACTCCAGACTCCTTACTTTACACTCCACACTCTTCACGTTACACTCCACACTCCACACTCTACATGTTACACTCCACACTCCACAGTCTACACTCCACACTCCATACACTACATGTTATTCTCTACACTTTTCACTCTACACTCTACACTTTACACTCCACACTCCACACTCCGCACTCTACACTTTATACTCTACACTGGACACTTTACACTCCACACTCTACACTTTACGCTCTGTACTCCACACTCCTTACTTTGCACTCCACCTTCTTCCGCATTCCACAGTCTACAGTGCACTGGTAGGGTAACGGGGAAACATGTAGATTGTTCCGATAACTTGTTCTACAAAAGTGTTCTACGTGACTGCATTCGGGTTCGTGTTCGTGGGGGGAAAACCGGGGTACCCTTGGGGGAGTCGCCGGGAAAACTCGGACCGCTGGCAGAGCGGTTGGCGAGGCAGACTGCCAACCAAGGTCGTGCTGGGGCTCAGATGGGGGAAGTCAACCAGAACTCGAAAGTTAATCCCATCCCCTCAATATAAAAATAAAATAAAATAAATAAATATATAATATATATATATATATACACCAAAATACACATATATTCCATGTATGTATGTATATGTATGTATATATGTATGTATATGTGTGTATGTGCACGTATATGTGTGTATGTATATGTGTGCATGTGTATGTGTGTATGTGTATGTATATGTGTGCATGTGTATGTGTGTATGTGTATGTATATGTGTGCATGTGTATGTGTGTATATCCTATTATAGTCACTAAACTAGGGAATATTAAATGGAAATAAGTGGCGATATGATGGGTCAATGGGACATAATATAATTAATCTGGATGATATATTATTTATATATATATATTATATATATATATATATTATATTTAGACATGTATAGTAAATCATGACCTCATGTCGTGACATCACAACGGAATGCTGAATTTGACTCGGGGAATCCCCAAAGGTCCCCATGCAACGCCGAAACATAGCGCTGGAGTCCTGGCGCATCCAGAATTCTACACATATGCGGGGTTTCTCGCATCAACGAACGTGGTCGGGCCAAGATGAAATTCAGGCTTGGTGGGCATGAAATGATGGGGCTCACAATCCAATAATGGCCATTTAATGGTATGATTCCCTCTGGTAAACTGTGACATAACTATAGAAAATCACCATTAATGGGTAAATCCACTATTTCGACTGGGCCATTTTCAATAGCAAACTGTCAAAAATTACCGGAGGGTAAATCATGGTAAATCATATTCATTCTATATAAGTGGCAAAAATATGGCAATCAACATGTGGTAAATCAACATTCTATGGTAAATCATGGTAAATCAACATTTGGGTGTCTGAAAAAATCTCGGGAACCTCTGTCACCATCGGTTTCGTTCTAAGGTGGACTCTTTGCGCCCAGCTATCAGACCTGGGGTGCAGAACTCTGGAAGCAACGGCCACTGGCGTACCTCGGAGATCTGTCGGAGGGTGCCCCGAAATCAATGGAGGTTGGGTACCCCGAAATCACCTATGTTGATCGGTTTTTTTCAGTATCAACCATCTATTTTCGGGGTTCCCATAGTCATGGGGGTTTGTCCCAAATGGCTGGATGTGGTGACCAATATTAAGAATCAAAGAACTACTTGTCTATACCCAGTCCTCAGTATTGGACAGATGGGCTTTGTTGGGTCAACATATTTCGCATTGCCGGCGCAAGATCCGTTGTGGCAGATTGGGTGGACGGCGAAGATCAGGAACCCAGATGACTGTGCTACCCCCAAGACGAACTTTTCAGGTTCCTCATGGGCCCCATGATTCTGATGTATCAAGATCTATGGTTGGTTATATCCGACGTATATCTCCATGATATCCATATTAGTTGATTTCGAACATCTATCTCCATTACATCCCATTATATATATATATCCCCATATATATATAATTATATATTCATCTTCAAGCACACACACATACATATATATATATATATATGATATCTCCATATTATTTTCATTAATTAGTTGATTTTGAACATATATTCGATCTATCCCCATGATACCCCCATTATATCCCTAATTTTGGTTGGTTAAACCCGATAAACATAGATCCAGGTCTTGAACATGAACACCCAGAGTTCCGATCCGGCCTTAAGGCCTTGATCAAGAATCCATTTTTTCAAAAAGAGATATGGATCACTAACACATCATGATATCAAGCCCCGAAGATGAGATAGAAGACTTTCAATTTATGGAAAAACGTTGGTGTTTTTTTTCCATTATTTCCATCCAACGAATTGAAGGTTGCTATTTTTATATCAAGAAGATGAGAAGAATCTATTTGGAGGTTGCCATAAAGAGAATTTTCATGAAATTTGAACATTATAGCCACCATCATATATCATCATAATCATATAAATTATACTATCATAATTATAGCCACTATATAATTATCCATATCATCATTCCAACATCCGTGAGTTTGGTACTCGAACATCTGCCCGGTTTTTGTGAAATTTTCCCGGGCCCTGAAGCTCCATAATATGGATCGAGGTGCATCCAATCTGGTGTGAGTCGCAGGCGCTGTGGTGTAGGATATTTTTTCATGTTACAATAAAGTATACCCTCTGGTGAACTAACATAGCAATGGAAAATGGCTATTTATAGTGAATTTTCCCATCAAAAATGGTGATTTTCCATTGCTATGTTAGTTCACCAGAGGGTATCTCCAATGGAATTTAGAACATAGAGCTATGGCTATAATGAGCTATAGTTTGACTGTGCAATAATTACGATCTTTTTTGACCTTGGGTCTTGTCTCAGATAATATGTAAATGCCAGGAAAAGAGATAGGAGTCCCACCCCCTGTGAACAACTCATGCAAAGCCTAATGACGGGAAGAGTTTCAAAGTCACATCCCCCCCTTTTCACAATACGTCTGAGTCCAATGCTGGGCTTCAGCGGCTGATTTACCACCACCTGTGAGGAGGCTCTCAGACAATCCTAGACATGACCAGCCAGTGGTTCCCGCGGCTTGATTCCAGTAGATTCAGTAGATCTAATGATATCAATGTGATATGCCCATTGCTGTATGTTAGCAGATGTTGGCGGATGTAAGCAGTATATCCCCATAGATTAGTATATCCCCATTGAGAATATGCTACAAATATATACAAATAATGTCAATATGATTGGAAATGGGTACTTTTAAAACCCCATTGATACCCAGCAATCTTGCGTCAGTCGGGTCCTCTTGCGTGCCAGGTGCGTCCAAGTGTGTCGCGCTTGTTTGCTGCCAGTCGGCACTCTTGCTTCGCAGTTTCTTGGAGAGAAACTCAGGCAAGGGATTCGTGTGGATATGGGGGGTTCAGAAAAAACGTGGGATGCCCAAGGCACCATAGGTTTCAATACTAAAATTGTCATCAGTGACATGGATGATTTGGGGGCACCCCTATTTAAGGAACACTCATATGGATCAAGTCCTATGACATCCTATGGAAACTTATGAAATATCCTCCAAACAACAAACATAGCTATGGACTATGGACATATAAAAAATGTGGTTTTGCATTGCCATGTTAAGTTACCAGAGCGTTCCATAATTTTGAGGGCATGAGCATTTACGTGTGACGGCACCTATTTTGATGTGAACAGTTTTTTTTACATCTTTATGATTTCACACATACCCATGTGACTGTTTTGCCATGATAGCCATTGTTCTTTACATTTACATCCATGAATCAGTAGGAATTTCAGGACCCTACAATAGAGGTATTTTTTCGGCCATATTTTGTGGGGATCTTCCCTTACATAATCCAAACACATAGGCCTTACATATGGTAGGTACCTTCAACATAGGTACCTCAAATGGCCGAGGCTGAGATATCTGGGCTTGGATGCACCACCGGGCTCAGAGGCAAAAACCAACTGCTTGGTGCTTTGAATCCGTTGGGTTGAAACCATCCCAGGGGAGGTCAGGGGGATTGTTATTTTATGTCCTTATTTTGGGGGATTGCACGTCACCAAACCAAGTACATGTAGATGATAATCAATATATATATATATCAAGTATATCCCCAATGACGTTGGGGTTTAATTAGAAGGACATTTACCAAGCCCTGATGGTCGATTGCATTGGCTACACAGCCGGGGATCATGATCCCAGGTGGTGATCTCACAAGGCTTGAATTTTCAGAGGAAAAATGGGTAAAACATCGCCATATTTTTATCTGCTTGGTATTACCGTTGGAAATTCATATAATATCTGGGTAAATTTCATCACGACCTCACATCGCGACCTCACTGGAATCATAGTTAATAAGGGGAATCATCCCCAAATGGCCTTAATTCAGGTTAGTGAAATATTATAATTTGCCCAGATAATATCCAAAGATGGGGGATATCCCAAATTGCAAACTTGCTAAGGAAAATGATGATAATCCATTTCTGGTTGGTGCTTTGGAACCATGGAATTTTATGACTTTCCATTCAGTTGGGAATGTCATGATCCCAACTGACGAACTCCATCATTTTTCAGAGGGGTAGGTCAACCACCAACCAGATTTTTATTATTTGGTATATCAATTCTTTGGTATTAGGTAATCATATCATACCATAGTATCATAATGTATCAGTATCTAAGTATCTATTCTGTTGATCTAGAAATGGGCCATGTTCCATTTTCAGCTCAGCAGCTCACTGTTGCTAACGATCTTGAGTAGCCACATCTCCTAAAAATTGGGTCACCTTTATCCTTGGGGGATTAGGTTATTCCCCAATAATCCTTAGGTAGTATAATCCCCTAGAATCCCCAGTAATTAAGGTTTTTTTTCAGGTAACTAGGGTTTTTTTAAAACAACTTTCTCCAAAAATATCGCACCACACGGGGTGCGCGGGATGAGGCTACCAATATGGATTCTCTGTTGTGATTGACCAATGAACATGTGAGCTGCACAGAGGTGCGACTCCTAGAGTTCCTAGAACGTGTTGGGAGCAGCCAAGCCAGGTTTGGAACATGCCTGAGAGGTAACATTGCGGTAACATATCCAGCAGTCCAAAATCGACATATGTGACATATAGATTTTGAGTAAGCCCCAAGTTGAGGCAGTTTAGAGTACTTGATCACGATTTTTGGTGGACGGATTTTACTTTGTCATACGTTTTCTATCTTTCTGGGGTGTTACCAACTACATATCCAAAAATACCATGTATATCCATATATCATATAAGTATCCGTAATTTTTTAAGACATCCATATATCCATATATTCATTAAACAAATACCATACATCATTCCATTTTGTAAATGGAAACTCGCCACGTCCCAATCCGTCCATGAAAAGGATCAAGAAAATGGGCAGGAGATCCGCTTGACCAATGGCGACCAGCTCAGCCAGGAGACAGCCAAGCCCTGGGCTGATCTTTTTCGGTGTTTATATAAACCTGGGTAAATTATAACGACCTCACTGCGACCTCACTGGAATAATGGTTAGTAAGGGGACTTATCCAAATATGGTCTTATTTCAGGTTAGTGAATTATTATAATTTGCCCAGATAAATAAGTGTTGATCAGCCAAAATGATGAGCATGTTGGTGTTAATATGATGATGGTCTGGTATATGTTAACATTGGTGTTAACTATATAATATAACTGGCATATGTTTAGTTGGTGATGATCTTTTTTGGTTTTTAGATCCTGGTGTTGATGATCATGAGCATATGGATAAATAGTCATAATCAGATTATTGTTGATAATCCCTTCACCTTAATATCAATTAACATAATTAAAAATCCAATTGACCAATCTGAATTTTCCCAGAACAATAATCTGGGGTACTTTTTATTATTTAGGGGAGGTTTAGTAATAGGGAGAAGGGATTATATTGAAGAGTTCTGGGTGTTCATTTTGATGAGTGTGTGTTTCTTTCTATGTGTTAAATGATGATATAAAATTCGATGTATTAGTTCTTAATTTCTTCATTGCTGTATATTTACATAAGACCTAATAGCATTACATTCCCGCCAGAAAAAGAATAGAACTGGATACTGGCTCTACTGGCTTCAAATTGGTAACAAATCCATCACAGGATGGGCGTATCGAATTACTGGAAGGACAGGAATTATGAAAAATTCTAGCAAAATCTTACCCATATTCCAAGGCTGTTCATATTCCATGCCAAAATAGCTCCGGAAGTTTGGAAAATAATGAACGACCTTTGATGGTGAGAATGAGGTTGTGTGACCCTTGTCAGGCGCACCTTTTCCCTTGGCACGTGCTGTCATGTCCAATCGCACATGTTTAACCCCGCTAAGACCCTTTGAGCCCACAGCTTCTCAAGCAATGATTTCTTGAATAAACCTAAAGTCTTGTGTTTCTCTCATCAATCATCAACTTCTCTATAGGATCTTTTAAGACCATTGGATAAGCTGTTCAGCTTATTTGTTTGACGCGTTTGGCTGGCGGTTCAGCTTCCGCATCGGCAAACTGGGCCAAGTCTGGATTTCGCTGTTCTTCCTCGAACCCAAATGGTACCATATTTCCACTGAATACACTTACATGGAGTACGATGCCCCCCTGGTATGCGTTGCCAGTCCTGCATGTGGGATTCTCAAGCATATGTTGACATCTTTTTTGGTCAAATTGGGGTCAGAAATTCCACTCCATATACCCAGAGAGCATCACACTCCATCCTGCACGGCTAGCACCACAACCGAGGATTTCCATAGCCTCCACAGGTCTAAAGTATCAAAATTTGATGGAATACGATTGTATGCGCGACTCTTCAAAACGCTGGAAAAACAACGATTTCCCCCATATTCCATATTATCATATTCCAGAGCATTTTACCTCCAGCGGGAAAAAAAATAAAAAAACATCTTCAGGTTCATTTTTTCAAAAAAAAATGTTTTTGGCTGTATGCGACGGTTTTTCTGGTATACTATGCCTTTTGTGGAGTACGAAAATCTGTGAGTATATGTGGAGTGCGATGGGGTCCTCTGGAGTGCGATGACACCCCTCGAGTGCGATGCCACATGAGTATGCGCGGCAGGAAATCCCCTGAGAGAAGGATTCTGGGCCACAATTCCCCAAATTCAACAACAGAGCGGATGCTGGTTGTTGTAGTTTAACAGGATTTCAGCCCATTCAACAAACAAGTCACACAATATTTTGAAACCTTCTCCCACTTCAGTCTCCAAAATGGGAAACTCACCTATCAGGGCACGCTTTAGCTCATCCAGGCTCCATAGCATTTCAGGAGCAACACAAGGCATCGACATGGTGCCAAACAATTTCCAAATCGAGCTGAAAGGTCTTCCCACCGCAACCAGTCAATTCACAGGTGTGTAACATGTCACACACAGGGAAACAGGTTGGGAAAACAATGGGTCCAAAGAGACAGGTCTGGAGTACGATGGATTCATGATATAGGTAAATTTTCTGAATTTGCGTAACTTGGAGCTAGAAAAATGGGCAGTCGTGGATAGATGGTTCCATCCATAAACGGAAAATCATATCAAATAAAAAATCTTAAATATGTAATATATATATATATAGTGTATAGTATATATAATATATATATGATACATGGTATATGTATATATGATATATGGTATGTATATATATATATATGAGATATATATATATATATGATATATATATATATACATGTCTATTTGTGTATGTATTATGTATTATTATATCATAAATAGCCGCTTGCAGAAAACTGACCAATGTTGTAGCGTGATTTGGAGACCTTCGTCTCCAGGCCCGATTGCAGAAACCCTCAGTTGGAGTTCGCTGTGCTTTTACGTTGTGGGGATAGTTTTTTCGACCACAACAATCTGAAAACGCATGGGTTTGTCTGAAAATGGGATACCCTCTGGTAAACGTTTACATACTGTAGCTATTGAACATGGCCATAGAAATAGTGGATTTTCCCATAAAAAATGGTGGATCTTTCCAGTTCGTTATGTAACAGTTTACCAGAGGGTACCTTATGATACCTGTTGGTGAATCATCATTTTCACCATTTTGATGAGTGTAGAGGCCCTTTTTTTGCCCTGCGCAGGAGCATCTTCCAAAGGAAGGCTTCGTCGCCGGGCAAGCGAGGCCCTTAAGGAAATTCCACCGATCTCAAGGATTTCATCAATGGTACCGAGAATAGCTAGAATAACCCTCTGGTAAATTAACATAGACCCTGGCAGACAGGGGTTGGAAGACTAGTTTCCATTAAACATTCTTGATTTTCAGGGTCTATGTTTATTTACCAGAGGGTAGAATATGTTACTGGCTGGTGGTTTGGAACATGAATTTTATGACTTTCCATATATTGGGAATAATAATCCCAACTGACTAATATTTTTCAGGGGGCTGAAACCACCAACAAGATAATGTAACCACAATCGCCACAATCGCCACCTGTCACCATTAAAACTCTGACTCTCATCAGATTTTCCAACAACTTTTTGATGAATTTTGAGTAGGTTTGCCAGGATGGGTCGCAGCATTGCCGCCATCGCTGCCTAGGTACTTCCTTGCACAGGTGACGCTTGCGCAGAGGTTCCTGGGGCAAGAGGTTGACAGGGTGTCCTAAGTTGGTTGATTGGTTTCAAATATTATGTATATATATATATGATATAGTTGTATGATGTTGTATGATTTATTCGCGCATAGCTGGAAATGTTTTTATCATTTATGTATCGTACCTAGAATTCTTCAATGATTTATGGATTCTTATCTTGAAATCAATATAAAATGATCCCCCACAGAAGCACCACTGGGAGCCTCGGGGTCGAGATCAACCTCTGCTAGTGACACTTGATAAGACTCACGACTCACCACTAAATGTAGTTCCCAACAAAATAGTTTAAAGTCATTTACCACTGTTTAAGTAGGATTTTGATGGATTTGGCATTTCTATCTTTTTGGGGGTTACATGGGCTTACTATACAATGGTGGGCCAAACTCTCAGGCAGTTTCATAGGGGTGCATAGGTAATGGATGGTTATAATTGGTTATGTTTGTCTATTTCCCACTGCTTGCCGGGGCTTAAAAGGATTGTGACTGTAAGCCTGTGTAAGCCTTGGTCGATGGGTGATGCGAGTTTTTGTTAGATAACTCGACAGGAGGAAAGCTGTCTATCCTGAACATTGTTTTTGTTTTACAAGTCGTCAAAAACCATATTTTCTATCCCAAATCCTATGTACACCCCCTTCCAACACCTTCTAAGCTCTTTATATCCCATTGACAAGAAGTAGATGAAGCCTCGAAACGAGCATCTGGCAGGTCTTTTGCAGCGAGGCCTGTCGTGCATGGGTGTCATCCTCAGTGGTGACCAAGGTGCCAAAGGCCAGTGCCTGTGGCTGGGTCAAGGGATCTCTCCAAAAATCGGATGGGTCAAACCCTAGTACTAACGCTAGCGTTAAGTCGTATCGGGAGGCCATGGTAATTCTTCTTCCCTGACTTTCCACTACCTGATGTGACTTTTCTGTATCGCCGCTGTGCCATGGGAATGATGTGACTTTTCCCGCCTGATGTGACTTATATAAGTACGGTGTTTGTACCAATATTTGGGGGAATAATAATAATCCAATCATATTAACCAGTTGTTTTAGGCGTCAACACCAGTAAGAGGCCATGCGCGTGTGGATATGGGGGTGGGTGGGGGGGTGGGGTGGGGTGGGGTGGGATGTTAACGTTCATTGCGACTGCAACCACACAGTACGTTCTCTTGCACTTCCACACATACGTCATGCTACGCTGCTGCACGTTATCTTGCACTTCCACACATATGTCATGCTACGCTGCTGCACTTTCTCTTGCACTTCCACACATATGCCATGCTACGAGCCAGAACAGCTTGCTATGCTGATGGTTGCAAAGCTTGGAAAAGAGCCTCCAAACAACAAGTGCCAGAAAAACGCCTCAAATGGCAAAACTTTGCCCACAACCGCGGTGAGTTTGCGAAGCACTTGGGAGGAAGCCCGCGAAAAAGAGTTCTTCTTTGGTCGGAACACAGACTTTAGACAGACAGTGGGATTGGTTAAAAACACGATTCCCCGGCAGTCGAATACACATAATAAAGTATAAAGACTGCAGACAAGACTTCAGAAAAAAATGGAAGTACTTGTATGCTGCAGTCTGGCGCAAGAGTGTCAAAGGCAATGTCCTGAACAACCTCGGACAACTTTAAAGGAACTTTTCGGCGAAACCCTTGACGAACAAAACTTTTGTTTCGTTCTTGTAAAACACTAGATTTTCCACTTTTGAAGTGACCCTTCCAAGGGATTCGCATCAGAAATTTATTCCAGAAAAATAAAAATGTATAAACTACTACAGTTTCGGGCACTTCCCTCATCGTCCTGGCACTGTGTGATGTCATCACCGACACGGCCTCTTACAGATGCTGTTACCTTGTTTTAGGGTACCTAGGGTGCCCCTTTTTTTTGACTCATAGCCAAATTGCATGAATACCTAAAGCTGTTCGAAGGAACATGTGAGCAAAGACCTAAAAGGTTCATGCAGAAACCTTTACATGAGAGGTCATATGGTGGAACATGTTGCCCAAACCATGGAAAGCAATATGGTGAATTACTTAAAGCGATAACGTGATTTGACGGTGAAGTTGAAAGGTGTGGTTTCTTTTCGCAGCCATTTGGGATTGTATAGTAACCTCATATGCATTGTTTTAGTATTCGTCGGATGTGAATCCACGGGCTCTCAAAAGGCCTAGAGGTGCTCGCAAAAGGCCTAGAGTACGCACTTCTGACCACAGAACTTGCTGCCAAAACCTGTCACGACACAGGCTCTGGAAAGCAGAGACTGTGCTTTGGAAACGTGTTTTTTCCACATGTTTCCTGATTTTACCAGATTGATTTATCAATAGCCAAATCGAGAACCTAGCGATAACCAAAAATTGCCAAAAGGGGCTCCGGGAAGCCAAAGACCCAATCCATACCTGGAGTGGCGCACTTCATTTTTGTGTCAAAGTCTTGAAACATCTACTTGGGGTGATCCAGCCTAGCCTTGAAACCTACCATTGAATATAACTTTGACCACAAGATCAAAGAGATGAACAGAATCTGCAGAAGCAGAAGCCACGTAACAATGCAAAAACCAAGCTGTTCCGAGGGAAATTCCTTCCGCACTTGAAGACAAACAGTGGACAGCAGACTGCTGACCATGAAGTGCCCCTATTTTTGGTTCAGTGGAGATGACTGGAAATGGATTTCCAAATCAACAGCCATTGTTTGACATGCTCCAAAACGATGTAAATCGATATAGCGAACAATCTAAACCGATAACTTGTGCTTATGATCGCCTTTGTAACCCTTAGTTTTGGCCCCCGCTCATGTGATTTCTCCAAGAGGACCGCAACAAGATGCTGCCCCATTCCCATGTTTCGAAATTTTGTGTTTTCCCTTTTTGGCTGAATGTTGATCCTCCCATTGCTTCTAATTTTTTCAATTGTTTTAGGCATTGTTTTTGGTTAGAAGTGTGGTGCCAGACTGGTGAAAAACAACTTTTCATATTATATAGCAATATGTGTATATGTATATAAGCCCGAAATTAAGTCCCCATTGTTGATTACGTTATACCCATAATCATCCATAATCCATAATATGAATCATATCAAATTATATCCATAACCCATCTGAATCCTCATCATTAGTAAAATCCCTAGAACATCCATGACTCCCATCCCTCGCGCCACGAGGCCTTGAGCGAATCCTCGCATGCCCTGCTTTGTGCAGGGCGATTGGCGCCGTCCAGTGAGGAGGGCTCAGTATGCAAATGCAGATGGTGAGCCACTGGTTGGGTTGTCAACCAACTGCAAATTGATTGTTTTTTTTTTTAATTGGATTTGTTTAACGTGTTTTTTAATGATTTATTAGATTTGTTCTGTTATGGGATGTTTTAATGATTTTTGGGATTTTCTTTGGGACATTTTATGATCTATGGGACTTTCTATGGGGCTTTTGACTGGATATGTAACCAACTTGATATGAGCTGCGGTTTTGTGAAAATGTGTGAAAACGGAAGATACCCGTAAATTTTGGCCAGAACATATGGAGATGATGATCAAACAGCAAATATGCAAACAACGTCGAATAATTTAAAAAAACACACATTTTAATGATTTCGAATGCCTATTGAATTTTTCCCTGCAGGTAAATGGCATTATTAAAGATAATATACATGTATAAAATATTAATGCAACATCAAAATCCTTGATCCTCTTTCGTCACTTTTCAGATGGTGCGACTCCACATCACCTGTCTTTCACGAGCATTGTTTGCCTAAAGCACGTAGAGCCGGCATGTGTGGAAAGAATATGATCCAAATTTGCGAAGGTTTGTGTTCTGAACTATTTTCAAAGGCCTTGTTTTTTTGCAAATGAACACGTTGAAAACCTTGTTTCTGAAGCATATGTCATACGTATAAACCATGTTCCTTAATCGACCGTGTCAGCTTTCCAAGCGCTTGCCAAAACCTTGTCAGAGGCTTGATAGGGAAGGCTGTGCACAACTGCACAAGACACCCTGGTTTTCATTTTTTCGGCCTCATAGATCTTGGGAGCACAGGGAACTTGTCCCCCCAGCGTGTCCCTCGGTTCCAGGAGTCCAGGTTCAAGACCGAGTTGAAAGGCATATGAATTTGATATTGTATTATTTGTATATATTTGTACGTATATATGTATGTAGAAGAGGCCAAGTATATTTTTCGCCAGCAATAAAACTTCTGAATTTCCTTCTAGGCTTTGAGGCTCTACAAAGCTTGGAGCAGCTGGCGGATGATGTTGATCAGGTACCGTGGGACCCTCGGCGACCGGCGATGGACATGGACCCACCGTGCCACCATTTGTGGGGATTTAACCAACGAACTGAGGGAAAAAACACTGGGATTTAAGATGGTTTAACCAACATGAATTGGGATTTCGCCCACAAAAGATGTGGATTTCACACACAGCGATGTGGATTTGATCAACTTGAAGCCATTAATTACTATTAATTGGGGGATGGTCATCGATCCATGTTTATACAAGTATATACCGACCAATTATATACTTAATTATTCACAATTATTCGTGGAATCCTTTCCATGATGGTGGGAAATATGGGGATGGCTGTTATGATAAGCCCACTGAGTCATCTCCCTTTCCACCCAGATTGAGTCATGGCTACTGTAGCATTGCAAGATGCAGAACTGTGTGGATCAAGCTATGGTTTGTACCCGTACGGCCCGTACGGGTTGGATCAGTGAAAACAACAGCAGTTCGCTGCTTTCTTCAGCTGCTACAGTTCAAAGGAATGGAATATGATATGAATATGATATGAATATGATATGAATATGATATGAATATGAATTGAATATGATATGGAATATGAAATGGATTTTGAAAACTCAAGATCATCATTTGTCGGTTCCAGGAGCATTTACTCCTTTTGGCCCACACGGTGGCACAGATGATCCTGGCTAGGCAAGCAAGAAGGGCGGTCAGTCATTGCATGATTGTGTTTTATGGTTTTTCCACTTTCCAAGTTGTGTGGTGTGATACAGATATCTAGAATTCACGTGGTTTGGGTTGTTTTTGGCGTAGAGATTTGAAGAGTAAATCATGAAGACTCTCGAAAACTCAATTGTAAACCAAACCCATTTAATTACCCAAATTGACCATGTGGTGGGTGGTGTTAATTGTTAAATCCCAAAAGGGATTTGTTTATCACCTGAAAGATTGTTTGAGGGTCCCAACAAACTTACTGAGGACCACCACTGATGATACCAAAAGCTTAACTTCAAGAGGAAACCGATCGATGAACTTCATGATCCTTGCTGGTGCTTAGTAGGGAATGGGAGAATGATCTATAATTAACTATCAGCATACCTATTAACATTGTCTATTAACCGTTATATCCATCATCCAAATCCATCCAAATCCCCCATTCCACCACTCCCTTCTCAGCCCCAGTAAGCTTCGGAATCATGTGAGCTTTTCGAAACAGCGAGTTGTATGCTAGCTGAGCAGGACCTGAAACGAACCCTTTCAGTACCATGTCAATGACAAAATGGATCGACATGGGGTAAATGGCGGCCATGGTTTATGGCGTTTTTATGGGTTTGCTGAATTACCCTCCTAAGTCTTTGTCTTGAGCATAAAAAAATCCCAAATCTTTGTTGCAAATCTATGGAACTCATTGAACATATTGAACGCGGTGCTTGAAAGCATGTCTTCACCCATCCATATTGATGATATTAGAATATATTAAACTGACTTCCAAAGGGTCTGGGTGGTGTCAACCGTTCACCGGGCTATCCCTATTTTGATCCGGCTCCATGATAGCCAAACTCGGAGCACCTGAAGCCTGGCTCAAAACCAGAAATCATGACTGACATGTTTCAACCACTCCAAAATAGGACGCACATTGCAATGAAAAAAACACTTGTAGCAGCAATTCTCGGGAAATCTCGGGAATTCCTCGCCTTGAAATGGATGTTTGGAAACTCTGGGTGGATATTGCCATGAAAGTGTGTCTATTGAATCCTTTCCAACCAGGATCCAAACATCTCCAAACACCAAAATTGGCCAAAGGGCAGCCTGTCCATGGTGCATCATGGTGCATCGGGTCGTGGCTTCCACGAAAAAAGCTGAGAGTGAGTCCAAAGCGTTTCTGGGTGCTGTGGTTTCAACGGTTTCAGGTCTTGTCCGATAAGCAAATGCCAGCTTGATCAGCCTGCCAATCGTATGTTTGAATACCACTTAAGGAAGGCTGAGCCGCTAGCAATTGCTTACCCTGTGCAGTATATATGTTTAATGTCCAGAAAATATCTAAGGTTGAGTGTCCACTATCTGACGAAGGACTTTTTGCTTCTCCTTGAAGGCGAAGGTGCGATTTTTCGAAATCTGCAGGGGAGAGCCGTCAGTTGAACACGTGGCGTTGTTCGGCCATGCAGAGGCAACATAGTCCAATCCCTTCCCCCAATACTAGACTCCCCCATAATATGATTCATTAATATTATCGAAGGAAGTTTAGAAGTCAAACTTCTGACATCTTCCGACAATATGGAAAGATGGAAAAGCAGAGGTGGGAAGAGTCAGAGAAGAGAAGAGAAGAGAAGAGAAGAAGAGAGAAGATCAGAGAAGAGAAAGAGTCAGAAGAAAGAAGATGCAGGTGCGCGAAAAGGTAGCAAAGTCGCGAAACACTGTGTTTTTCCAATGATTTGTGGCTCCGGAGGGTCGAAAAGTTGGCTCGCTAAAGCGGTGGGTGCGGAGCCATCTGGCCAGATGAGCGATTAATAATTGCACTCCGTTGTGGCGCCAAGCACATGTCGAAGTCAAAATGTACAAAACGCACCAACGTCGGAACACTTTTGGAAGTTGAGATGTCGAAAAAGCGCACGCCGTTGTGGCGCGAAGCACATTTCGATGTCAAAAGTGTAAAAACTTGACGGGCTCGGAGCACTTGTGGACGTCCAGATGTCGTTTTGCGTGGCAGGCGCGAGGGATTCTGCATGTTGTCAAAAGTGAGCAAAACGTGAGGATTTTGTAGCAGTTTCAACTACAGCCACAACTACAACTCAAACTACAACTACAACGAAAGTACATTACACTATATACATTACACCATTTACATTACACTACACTACACTCAATTATACCTCACTAAACTACACTACAACTACAACTACAACTGCAACTGCAACTACAACTACAGCTACTTTACACTACACTGCACACACTCCACTACACTACACTACACTCCACCCCACTGAGACTTCACTACACTACACTCAATTACATTATACTACACTACAACTACAACTACAACTACAACTACAACTACAACTACAACTTACCACAACTACCACTACAACTACACTACATTACACTGCGCTACGCTAATTACATTAGACTACACTAATTACATTACACTACGCTACACTACATTACACTTTACTACACTACATTAACTATAACTACAGCTGCAACTACACTACATTACACTACACTACACTAATTTGATTACACTACGCTACACAAAACTAATCTGCACTACACTACACTCCATTACACTCCACTACACTTCACTACACTCGATTAAACTACACTACAGTACACTACAGTACGCTACAGTACATTACAGTACACTACAGTACACTACAATAAACACTGCAGTACACTACAGCACACTACAGTACACTACAGTTCAGCACAGCTCATAGAAAGCAGTTGCTACCCCCTTGGGTGTGACCCTCCTTATCTGGCGGTGGGAGCAGGTAAGTCAAATAACTGCTCTAAAGAGCCCATAAAGGCCTCAAAATCCCTTTATAGTGCCTCTAAAAGCCCTCATCATCCCTTATAGTGACCCTTACACCCTTCATAACGGCTCTCAATCCCTCTTGAGTGCTCTTAACACACGAGAGGCACGGACTCAACTCATAACTGGCTCATATCAGCTCTCAAGTGCTCTTTTGGTGATGCTCTTGAGGGCTTCGAGCAGCTAAGAGCAGTTAAGATGGGGGGGGTCACATCAATGATACCTGCTATTTTACAGGGTTTTGGGCCCTCACATCAACAACTAAGCAACACACAGGGGAGGCTCAGCTCGATTTGGGTGCTGTTCAAACTGGCCCTTCAAGATGAGGGGGGTCAGATACAGAGGGCTCGCTCCTGCTTTCTGTGAACAGCACACTACGACTACAACTACATAACACTACACTACAATACAACTGCAACTGCAACTGCAACTACGCTAGATAACGCTACACTACACTACAACTACAGCTCCAACTACAACTACAACTACGCTAGTTTACACTACACCACACTGCACTAGACTAGACTAGACTAGACTAGACTAGACTAGGCTACACAAACTACAGCTACAACTACAACTACATCTACGCTACTTCACACTACACTACACTAGGCTACACCACACTACACTACCCTACAAGTACAATACACTACACTCATTACACCACCACAAATGCAACTGCAACTGCGCTACACTAATTACACTACACCACAACTACAACACACTACATCCAGCAGTTGTGGGTGAGGTGACCGACCGGGTGACCACTGCAACCATTGTAACCACTCCAAAAAGCACAACTCCAACCACCTTTCAGTCCATCAGTGGATTCGCTCTGCAATCCGTGATTCACAACAACCAAACTCTCCTATAGGTTTCCTATTTTCGAAACTTCCGCCACCGCCTTGTGCGGTACTACTGATAATTATACGTTTTTGTAGGGTATCTATGCTTCGTACTGGTTGGGGGACCCAATCGGGATTTTGTATATATGGGAATGGGTCAAAACTCAAGAGGCAAACAGATTGTCTGATCATATTCAGTAGTAAACTGTACCCAAGCCCGGTCTTCTGGGTCGAATGTGATATGAATCCGTTATTTTCTGGATGAAAAGGCATGATTGGCTCCATTGGTTCTAAACTAGCCCAACCCGCCGATCTGCCTGTGCCGGGCTTTTCCGTGCAGGTCTGGGAAAAAGGAACAGCATCAATGAAATTGAAGAGAGAGTCATTCGGGGGAAGAGTTCTAAGACCCTATGTCCCAGAGATACTTGGGCCTTGTGAATGTGAGGTCATTTCTTTTGGGGGGGCAGTTGTTGAAAAGGGATGAAAAGGGATGAAATTTAGTGGCTTGAATTTCACACACAGGCGTCCCAGATAGCATCTGGAATTCGTCTACGGGTTGGGGATGTTCTATTTTATTCTACTGTGTTCCATTGCCATGTTTGGTGACGAGAGGGTAATTCAGGGTACATCCTTTGTTTTCTTAATCCAATTTTCAAGGATTAAAACCCAAATTGTCAGCATTGCATCATCATTTGGGGTTCCTTCATAGAATAAAATATCAGGATTCTTCCTTGGGTTCAGCCTTCGTGGATGCCGTCGAGGGCGAAGAGAATGTGGGTCCCGCCACGCACATGTTGCTGGGTGATGGTTTGGTTCTGTTGGTTTTTCCCGAATGCGTAGCGATGGGTTCTTGTTTTCTTTCTTGGGGGTCTGGGGGTGGTGGATTGTTTGCTCGTCGTTTTGGTTTTTTTCTCTAATCGCGCCGTCCCGCTGTCTTTGGGGAAAGTGAGAGAATGTTTGTGACGTGTGATAGTGCATTTCGGGTGGCAGGCGTGGGACTTTGTGGCTTCAGGCGAAAGTTGCTCCCCGACCCTCTAATCGCGTCGTCCCGCTGTCTATGGGGAAAGTGAGAAAAGCTGATGCTTTGTGACGTGTGAAAGTGGATTTTGCGTGGCAGGCCTGGGGCTTTGTGGCACTCAGGGGAAAGTTGCTCCCCGACCCTCTAATCGCGTCGTCCCACTGTCTTTAGGGAAGGTGAGAAAAGCTGATGTTTTCTGACGTGTGAAAATGTATTTCGCGTGGCAAAGCGTCGGACTTTGTGGCACTCGGGCAAAAGTTGCTCCAACTCTGATCGCGTCGTCCCGCTGTCTATGGGGAAAGTGAGAAAAGGTAATGTTTTGTGACGTGTCAAAGTACATTTCGCGTGGCGTGGGGCTTTCTGGCACTCAGGCGAAAGTTGCTTCGCGGCTCTCTAATGTTTACGCCCCGCGCTGTCTATGGCAAAAGTGAGAAAAGGTGATGTGTTGTGACGTGTGAAAGTGGATTTTGCGTGGCAGGCCTGGGGCTTTGTGGCACTCAGGGGAAAGTTGCTCCCCGACCCTCTAATCGCGTCGTCCCACTGTCTTTAGGGAAGGTGAGAAAAGCTGATGTTTTCTGACGTGTGAAAATGTATTTCGCGTGGCAAAGCGTCGGACTTTGTGGCACTCGGGCAAAAGTTGCTCCAACTCTGATCGCGTCGTCCCGCTGTCTATGGGGAAAGTGAGAAAAGGTAATGTTTTGTGACGTGTCAAAGTACATTTCGCGTGGCGTGGGGCTTTCTGGCACTCAGGCGAAAGTTGCTTCGCGGCTCTCTAATGTTTACGCCCCGCGCTGTCTATGGGGAAAGTGAGAAAAGGTGATGTGTTGTGACGTGTGAAAGTGGATTTCGCGTGGCAGGCCTGGGGCTTTCTGGCACTCAAGCGAAAGTTGTTTCGCGGCTCTCTGATGTTTGTGTCGCCACGGTGTCTTTGGGAAAAGTGGGAAAAGGTGCAGTGCAAAGAGTGTGGAGTGTGAAGTGTGCAGTGGAGAGTGTGGAGTGTGAAATGTGACGAGTGGAGTGGTGGAGTGCGAAGTGTGGAGTGTGAAGTGTGGAGTGTGAAGTGTGGAGTGCGAAGTGTGGAGTGTGAAGTGTGGAGTGTGAAGTGTGGAGTGGGAGGTGTGGAGTGTGGAGTTTGAAGTGTGGAGTGTGGAGTGTGAAGTGTGGGGTGATGGGGTTTGAAGTGTGGGGTGTGAAGTGTGCAGTGTGAAGTGTGGAGTGTGCAGTGGAGAGTGTGGAGTGTGCAGTGTGGAGTGTGCAGTGGAGGATGTGAAATGTGCAGTGTGGAGTGGTGGAGTGGTGGAGTGGTTGAGTGCGAAGTGTGGAGTGTGAAGTGTGGAGTGTGAAGTGTGAAGTGTGCAGTGTGAAGTGTGCAGTGGAGGATGTGAAGTGTGCAGTGTGGAGTGGTGGAGTGGTGGAGTGGTTGAGTGCGAAGTGTGGAGTGTGAAGTGTGGAGTGTGAAGTGTGGAGTGTGAAGTGCGGAGTGTGAAGTGCGCAGTGGAGAGTGTGAAGTCGAGAGTGTGGATTGTGAAGTGTGGAGTAGAGTGTGAAGTGTGGAGTGTGAAATGTGGTGTGTGAAGTGTGGAGTGGAGAAGTGTGAAGTGTGGAGTGAGTGTGAAGTGTGGAGTGTGCAGTGTGAAGTGTGGAGTGTGGAGTGATGAGTGGGGAATGTTGAGTGTGAGAAGCAGGGTGTGGAGTGGAGAGTGTGAAGTGCAGAGTGTCGAGTGTGAAGTGTGCAGTGTTGAGTGTGGAGTCTGATGTGGGAAGTGTGAAGTGTGAAGTGTGGAGTAAGAAGTGTGGAGTGCGAGGTGTGAAGTGTGGAGCGTGAAGTGAAGTGTGAAGTGTGGAGTGTGAAGTGTGAAGTGTGAAGTGTTGTTTGTGAAGTGTTGCTTGTGAAGTGTGGAGTGTGATGTGTGGAGTGTGAAGTGTGGAGTGTGGAGTGGAGAGTCTGAAGTGAGAAGTGTATAGAAGTGTGGAGTGTGAAGTGTGGAGTGTGGATTGTCGAGTGTGAAGTGTGGAATGTGGAGTGTGAAGTGTGGAGTGTGGAGCGGGGAGTGTTGAGTGTGAAGTGTTAAGTGTGAAGCGTGGAGTGTGGAGTGTGAAGTGTTGAGTGGAGAGTGTGGAGTGCGGAGTGCGGAGTCTGATGTGGAAAGCGTGGAGTGTTGAGTGTGGAGTGTGAAGTGTGAAGTGTGGAGTTCATGGTGCAAAGTGTGAAATGGAGTGTGAAGTGTGAAGTCTGGAGTGTGAGGTGTGGAGTGTGAAGTGTGAAGTGTGGAGTGTGAAGTGGAGTGCAAAGTGTGGAGTGTGAAGTCTGGAAAGTGTGGAGTGTGGACTGTGAAATGGGAAGTGTGGAGTGTGAAGTGTGCAGTGTCAGGTGTGCAGTGTGAGGTGTGGACTTTGGAGTTTGCAGCGTGAAGTGCGAAGTGAAGTGTGAAGTGTGAAGTTTGGAGTATGAAGTGAGGAGTGTGAAGTGTGGAGTGTGCAGTGTGAAGTGTGGAGTGGGGAGTGGGGATTGTTGAGTGTGAAGTGTGGACTTCATGCTGCAAAGTGCGAAGTGTGAAGTGTGGAGTCTGATGTGGGAAGTGTGAAGTGTGAAGTGTGGAGTGTGAAGTGTGGAGTGCGAAGTGTGGAGTGTGAAGTCTGAAGGTGTGGAGTGTGGAGTGTTGAGTGTGAAGTGTGGGGTGTGGAGTGCGGAGTGTGGAGTGTGAATTGTGGAGTGGAGAGTGTGGAGTGTGATGTGGGAAGTGTGGAGTGTGGAGTGTGAAGTGTGAAGTGTTGAGTGTGAAGTGTGATGTGGGAAGTATGAAGTGTGAGGTGTGGAGTAAGCAGTGTGGAGTGTGAGTTGTGAAGTGTGAGTTGTGAAGTGTGGAGCGTGGAGTGAAGTGTGAAGTGTGGAGTGTGAAGTGTGGAGTGCAGGTTGCAAAGTGTGATATGGAGTCTGAAGTGTGGAGTGTGGTGTGTGAAGTGTGGATTGGAGAGTGTGAAGTGTGAAGGGGAGTGCGAAGTGTGGAGCTTGAAGTGTGGAGTGGTCAGTGGAGAGTAAGAAGTGTGAAGCGTGGAGTGCGTGGAGTGTGGAATGTGAAGTATGGAGTGGAGAGTGTGAGTGTGAAGTGTGAAGTGTGGAGTGGAGAGTGTGATGTGTGGAGAGCGAAGTGCGCAGTGGAGAGTTTGAAGTGTGGAAGAAAGATAGAAGATGGGGGTCAAAAATTACCGGGAAGATAGAAGATCCAAAAGTGGATCCGCATCATGGTCCTCCAAGCGGTCTCCAAAATCCTTTCCGACCCTGGTTTTGGCCCTATTTTGACATAGTATCTTCTATGTGATTCTTCCCAAAACGCCTTTCAGAAAACAAGAAACATAGAAGATGGGGTACAAAAATGGTAGCTGAATATCTTCTATCTTTGGGGTATGCGCTATACATAGTGGTACTGGGAATTACTCCGTGCAAGATTTGCAGTATAAAGTATTACTGCAAGGTACTGCGTGGACGCTTGGTAGTACAAAGTAGTACTGCGAGGTGTTCCAGATGTGTCAAGCAATAGTGTCCAAAAAGAGTGTCTTACAAGAGTGTTTCAGAGTATTGAGAGAGAGTGTTTTACCAGAGTGTGCCACAAGAGTGTCGAGCAAGAGTGTCAGGCCAGAGTGTCTCACAAGAGTGTCCCATAAAAGTGTCCCACAAGAGTATCTCACAAGAGTATGCCACAAGAGTGTCACGCAAGAGTGTCCCACACGACTGTCCGAGAAGAGTGTCCAGCAAGAGTGTTCTGCAAGAGTGGTTTTCAATGCGATCGAGCATTTCCTGTTCGCTTTTTATTGTTCTGTAGGAACCCTTCTTCTACGTGAACTTTTAAAACATGTTTTCGGGTTCGTGGCTTCTATCAGGTTGTTGGTACCTGAAAATTCAGGGTATGACTCCCTTACATGATTTTAATATATTTTAATTGGGGATAGTGGGGGTATAGATGGCTATATCCCACTTTCAGACAAACCCAAGTATGAATAAGTATGTGATTGACTCAAAGAGGACCAGGTAGCAAATCCTCAGACTTTGTCATTCAAAACAGCGAATTTTAAAGCCAGCTTTATCCAACCGTTTTGATTTGCAATATGCTTTGGGACAGTCCCATCGCTGGCTTGCGAGGTTGTCTTATACCTGGAAGTATGCCATTGGAGACATTGCCGACAGCCTTGAGCATTGGTCCAGGGCCAGCTTTTTAGATCCCAAAGAGGTTTACATTTGGATGTGCTGGGCCTGTGTCAACCAGCATCGCGTGCAAGAGATGAGGCGAAAGGGCGAAGTTGTCCCATTCGAGGAATTCAAAGAGGTCTTCGAGGGTCGTGTGAAAAGCATCGGCAAGCAACTTGGACCATCTTGGACCTCAGCAAGTTTTGGATGATTCGCATGGCATAAACCACGGGGTGTGGGTGCTCAATTTGAGTATCTCCGGGAATCTTCCGGAAATTGTATAATACTAGAAATCAATCCTGTAAAAACGGTGCTAAAAAATGCTGAAAATTGGCCAGGATTGTTGCCCTCATGATGCCTTGGCATGCTCCAGCATACCTTGAGCGAAGTTGGTGTATGTTGGAACTACACACAGCCATTCAATTGGGCACTGCTTGTGAGCTCACGATTTTGATGCCTCCCAAGGAGGAGGAATGGTGGGCAAAACATGGTGAAATTTAAATTTGCTTTCCAATACTAGAAAATGGGAGATGGCTCCATCTGATTACTCTTTGGTAATCAAACATGGCTGGCTAGGACATACCCTATAAATTATGGAGGTTTTAATATGTTTTCATGGGAAAATTGAATTTGTTTCCAATGAGGGATTTTCATGGATTTTCCATCACCAAGTTCGATTACCAGAGGTTAAGGTTGACTTTCCTTGGGACGTTCATCTTGAAGGCTGGTGAAAAACCCCGGCTGCCGGCTACCAGGAACAATGGACCATGAGCCTTATGAATGGCGCTGGTTTCGAGCAAATCTACACCACCCGACGGGAGGCATCCATCAGTTCGGCCCGGGCCAGTGTGCCAGCAGATCAGGAGAATATCCTACGACTGGTGGACAGTGGGCAGGGGAGGCGCCTCTTTGATGCACAGCTTAAGAGGCATCTCCAAAGCTGGTTTCTGCATTCTGCCAGTAGCTGGCAGGTGTTTAGCCACACACTGACTGCGGATCTTCAGCATGTTGTAATTTTGTGCTAGTTTTTTTTATGGCGTTAAGGTGGATTAACACCACCACGTATCCAACCAAGTTGAGTATATAATTTTGAGTAACTTGTAGCAGGCGATCAGATCAACAAACCACCAAGGTAAACATGTACAAGAGCTCCCCCTGAAAATGCTGAAGGCCTGTTCCCAAGTTGGGAAGTTGCTGAGTGCTTTCTCTTCTTTGGATGAGGCGGCATCGATTTTGGACTTCGGTCTGTCAACCAAAACAAGTCTTATCACCTGGCATGCCCAGTCTCAGCAGTCCAGGGATGAAATGGCCATTGATGTGGGTAACATTTGGCACGAACGTGGTTGGATCGAGCACAAAAGGGGCTTGCACCAAAGTGCCACAGAGTTTTACACCACAGGTCTAGATGAACTGCGGCAGTTGGGTGCTTCAGATAGCATTGCTGGGTGCAAGCTCCTACGCGCAAGGGCAAGAGCCTTGGTGCGGGATGAACCAGATGAATTCTTCTCAGACCATTGCCCTCCCGCGACAGATTTGGAGAAGGCTTTGAGAGATATGCAAGCGGCCCTGGAGATTTTGAAAGGGCATCTGGTCGATGATGTTGATGGCGTTTGCCTTGATTTTTGGTTAGTTTCTTCGGCAAAAGGTTTACATATTCTCAATTCAACTAGTATTAGAAGTTATTACCCTTAGTTTTCACTCCACAATTTGGATGATCATCCTCATGATTATAGTGTGTATATATATATATAGATAGTATATTATAGTTGCTTTTCTAGGGCAGGGGCTCAAGCGTAACCATCCAGGCATGGTTTGCAAGATACTGAAGAAGGTGCCAAGACTTACAACAACCTGGGTCTTTTACATTCCCTTCGCTCAGATTTTGCTGTGTCTGCTGAGATGTTTGAAGCAGCTGGTCGCGTTCGAACTCTGACTGGCACACTGAAAATGCCAATGAATGCCCGACGGCTGTACAACTTTGGTAGCATGCGTTTGAAGCAGGGCCGTATCGCAAGGGAAGCGCTGCAAGAAAAGGCTGTCTCTGATGCTCAATATGTTTCTCAGACCGCGACAGAGGATTCACAGTTCTTCACACAGGCAGCGGAGCTCTTGCGAGAAGCGGTCGACATACTGGAAGAGTATGACTCTTGGATACTACGTTAGATATAATCGTTAAATGCAATTGCATTTTAATGGTGGTGGTTTCAAACTTGTTTTGCTGGAAAGAATTCCCCGCAGTTGGCCCATGAACATTTCCTGTCCCGACTTGAGAGATGCCAGGTTATTCATATTCTTCCATTGATTTTTACAAGATCCAATTCTCTATATCTTGATTTCACCGGACAATTCGTAGTCGTAGTACTGGAAGTTGAATAAATCTCAGTTTTGACCCAGTTTTGACGAGGAATTCAAAGACGACTTAGCGGCGCTTTGTCAACAGAAACTGGCTTGGATAGCAAAGTCGATGTCTCAAGCTGATCTTCCGCCCAAAGAAACTCGCTTGGTCTCACCCCAGCTGGAAATTCAGCTGGAGCTTCATTGACTTTCATTGGGCAAATGAGCCCCTGCCGGAGAAGACTGTCCTTTCTTCATTGTTTATATTGTTTCAACGGACAGACGCAGGGTGGTACACCCGATAATGATCCTACTTCGTAACAACATGCAATCATCCATCTCTACAGATCAACTCCATGATCAACATTGATTCCGACAGTCAAGACTATTCAAGACTCAGAGCCTAAGAAACCCTCGCTGATGAAGTGGGAAACGAAACACCCAAACATAAACAATGAGTTCCATGACGTGATGATGCCTAAAGTCGATTTCTGGATGGTGCGATGTCTCAACATGTCTCAGATTTCAAGAGCTAACAATACATATCCCAAAGGTTTGGAGAATTTGGGAGACCCAAGTTCCATCATTGGCAACTTTTTCCACGGATCCGAAGGGATCCGAACGCGGTCTGCCAATGGGATCCAAACGCATCGCTTTGGCAGCGACAGGAAGGATGGTTTCGAGACTTCGCAGGCGGGATCTTGGGGGTGCAGGGTGGTTCACCGTCCTGGGATGATGGTCCCCAGCAGGGTCTAACCATGGATTATGATTCATATTATACCCATTAATAGAGGATTTACCATGATTTACCCATAAAAAATGGTGCTATCTATATAATTCTATATATATATATATTATATATGTATATAAATACACTGGTTGGTGGTTTGGAACCATGGAGTGGATTATGACTTTCCCATCATATTGGGAATATATCATCATCCCAATTGACTTTCACTCCATCATTTTTCAGAGGGGTAGGTCAACCACCAGCGCAGTATAATATGATTCAGGATTTTTCAGGGGATTGCAGTCATGCTATGTCATTCTTGTGACCCGTACCCCTATGGAGATGTCTGCTGCATCCACATGAGGATGTTCATGTTTTCCGCCAGTTGTTTGGTCTGCTGGAAGTAGGAAACACGGAGGGACCTGTCGGACCTGTGTTTCCAGACCTTGCCGGTAACCATTTCGAGGTTTCCCAAAACAGGGGTCCCTCCAAACCATCCAAAATTAGACCATTTCAGTATGGAAACAACCAGGGTGACTTGGAGATCCTCCATTTTCGGAAATATCCAATAGATTCCGTCCCCTTAAGTCTCCCAAAAAAATCTGAAATTGCTTGAAGTCTCGTTGTTTCGGAATGTCTCTAAGTCTAAATCCAATCTGGTTGGTGGTTTGGAACATTTGTTATTTTTCCATATATAGTCATCATCCCAACTGACTTTCAGTCCATCATTTTTCAGAGGGGTAGGGCTCAACCACCAACCAGCAATATTTCATCATCATTTTCCCTATCACCGTGGGCCATTTAGATCCAGGTCAAACACCGTTTTGCGTATCAGTTTGCGTCTGCACCCTGGAGCAGTTTGGTCAGTGACCCCAGTGGAATCCAAAATCCTGGAGGATTTTGTTCGAGTGGATGATGGTGGAACCGCAGTCACAACGCTTTAAGTTCAACCCTGGGGATCTAGTATTTCCCATGAAGGATCCTAAAGGTATGCTATATATGGTGTGCCATGGATCCCATATTTTACCATCAATATACCCCAGTCATGTTAGCATATATATACCGTGGATCCGTCATGGGTTTGGGATGATGATCTCAACATATCTCAACTGACTTGCGCACATGCATGTGGGGGGTGGCTCAACCACCGGCCAGAGATTTTTGCTGGATCGCTGGATGGCTATTTTTCGGGGAGGTGATCGCGATTTTGGACATGCCCTATATATCCCTATATGATATGGTTCAAATGGTGTGTATGACACGGTCATACACCAGCGGTGGGGGGTGACATTCATCCAACATCATCCAGCAACTGTTGAAATGTCTCAAAGAAAAGCGAACAATGCGTTCATTATGACCAACCCCCATAATGCCGTGATATTTCTTCGACATGTCTTGAATGCCAAAAAAAGAGCTTGGACATGAAGCATGCCGAAGACAGGTCGTCTCCAGTCCCCAGTAACCAAACTCCAGTTGCCAAAGTCTTCTACTATTTACATCAATCGTGGCAACGGAAAGTCATCCATTCTAAGTCCCATTATCCAATGAAGATGGACATATTCCACTGCCATATAAATCTGGGTAAATTTCATCACGACCTCAGTATAACGACCTCACTGGAATAATGGTCAGGATTCGGGGAATTTCTTCCCAAATGGTATTATTTCAGGTTGGTAAATTATTAAAATTTTACCCAGATGGTAGGATTATGTTGAGATTACTTGTGGGTCATCTGAAGGCTGCAAAACGTTGCTTGAGGCGGACACGGCTGAAGATGCGCAGGCCGGCCTATCTGGCTCGGTATATCACATAAATAGTATATAAATTATACCAATGGATACGGTACTATAATAGATATTATACCATGTTATACCATTATTTCGTTCATTGTAGATGATAAACTTATACACACGATATATTATAGATTATTTATAGATATATAGATAGTATACCATATCAATCCATATGACACTATATTTGCAGAGGATGAACATCCCCTGACAGCAGCGATTTTGGTGTTCACCGGGGCATCAGGGTTTTGACCCAGAGCCATGTAAATGAATTCGTAGATGAGTAGCCTCTGGTAAACATAGCTATGGAAACCAGCTTTTTTTTAAGGTACTTACTTAAATCATCGAACTTAAACTAAATGGTCCAGTTTCCATAGCAAACTGTGAGTTTACCGGAGTGCAATTCGTTTTCCTGGTTTTCCTCGTGCACAATGCTGGGGTTGTCTCATGCACAAAGTGAATTTCACTGGATTCGTGACTGGCAATGTGATCGTTTTACTTCAATTTTACCAGACAAAATGATGTGGTTATATAACATCCTGGTTGCTTCAGCCATTCCTGGTATTCCTATTTACAGCCCTTTTTGAATGGTCGGGAACTTGCTGATCTCTCATTCGCCTGGTGGAGGCGAGGGATCAATGGTTTGCACAGGCTGGACACGGACGGTATGGCCCCCATCGCTAAGTTGTGTCAGATTCAACCATGTTTAACGTATTTCAACGGTATTCACAGGACATGCCAGGGATGTTGTAACATGAGTCTGCTTTCTAAATATACTTGCTGATGACCGGAATGTCACTATATATGAGATTGCTCTCCGTAGCGTGTGAATGCTGTCCATAGTTCCGAGGGGTTGGAAAAGCCTATATATATATCATCACATACCTGGTTTGCATGTTTATGTTGGCTTATTACATATGTTGAACATGGATCGGCAACTAGTTCCAAGATGATCCAAGACCATCCCCATCTCATGGCAGTACGGTGCACCCGTCGTGTGCTCTCTGATCTGCCAGGCGTGTGAGTTCTTAGGGCAGATCTTCCCCGCAGAATCCGAGTTCTTGGAACCCAACCTGCTGAGCGGGTGCGCGGATCGATGTTTTTTGGGGGCACTGTTCATTTTTCGGTGCTTTGCAACATTTGGATCAAGCTAATCCAAATATCACATATATATGTACTCTATATATGTATATATTATAGAGAAATCATAGATCTATCAGAATAATCATAGATCATCATAGATCTACTGTAAATGTTTTTCCGAGTTGCTTAAAAACACTTTTTGTTGGGAACCTTAGCGGATTGCATTCCGCTGCCAGGCTGTTGGGAACTTTTGAGCTGGTCAACATGTTGCTGCACCCAGATATCTTTGTGATATCTCCCATCGTCCTAAAGACAAGGTTTACACATACTGATAATACATATACTGCTGGTTGGCGGTTTGGAACATGAATTTTATTTTCCATTTCATATATGGGACAATATAATCCATCCCGCTGACTAATATTTTTCAAGATGGTTGAAACCACCAACCAGACTGGTATATTATTTGTTCGCACTTTCTGAAAGTGTCCGCAGTTGTGTCTTCATGTACTTTTTTCACATAGTGTTCTTGATTGTCCTTCTTATAGGTATTTTCTGTGATTTTTCTCTTTTTAAGGTGCAAATAGTGTCTATATTTTTGGGAGTAGCTGGGAGCGGCTTCTGGGCCATGTCACACAACAGACAAACAGGCTGACGCAGCCCATAAGGTATATATGTTTATATATGTAGATAATCGATATTACATCATTTGAATACATCTTTAACCAGTGTCACATCCCACCAGATCTTTGTCACAGATCAGCACAAGAAACAAACGGCTGTGGCCCGTGCGGCTGAACAGCTTCGAAGGGGCAGCCGGCAAGGGCATCAAGTCGACTTGACTGCCCTTCTAATTCTTAGTTT
This sequence comes from Cladocopium goreaui, assembly GCA_947184155.2. Classification (NCBI taxonomy): domain Eukaryota; class Dinophyceae; order Suessiales; family Symbiodiniaceae; genus Cladocopium; species Cladocopium goreaui. The sequence continues at coordinate 348,488 of CAMXCT020006257.1, forward strand.
CTTCAAATGTTGGATTCTTTTACTTTGTTTTAGTACAACAAGAGCCGTCAAGTTGCGCCGGCTACAAAATGTTTCGATGTTTTGGGACGTGATGCTAGCCACAAGCCAGCCATGGTAAAAATCGCCATCAGCCAGCTTCGGCTCGCCCCAAGGTGTGTGAGCATCCCTCATCCTCTCAATCTCCAGCCGGAAGTGGCCGACATATTGAGCCTCCTGGCGACATGGTCAACCCGGTCAAGCCATGGACTTTCGCCCGGCATTCTGTTGGTCTTTTGGAGAAGATCGATGTTTTTTTTGTGTTTTTTTTCCAAATCTCATCCAGATTTCATAAGAAAATTGGAAAAATCATGAAGTTGGATGAATCTAATCTCATTATTTTTTCCAATTTTCCAATTTTTCCAACTATCATCATCCAATGATTGTCCATAAATCACATCCAGATGTCATAATCGTTCCAGATTTTTCCGGCGAGGCGTGGAGCTAGCTGAATCCTTGGCGAAGCTGCAGGCGACTGAGTCGTCTGGCCTGGCCATGTTTGGATGGAAGAAACTCATCATAAACATAGGGAAATGAGCCCAGTAAATGCGTGTAAATGACATAACATTATTGATTTCTATTATTGTATATTTCAATGTAAATGATCAAATGAATTTCAAATGACATGAACATACTATGATGATCGAGTTGATTTGCGTGGATTCACTGGTTTACCACCTGAGCGAGATGCCTGGATTTCATCACCGAAGTCTGGAGAGCTTTGGACTGTTGATGCAGCCCCTAGGGATCACACTCTTGTATACTTTTCATGGGTTGATGGTTGGGGAAGTCTGGACACCACCAGAATTACTCCCACGATTTTTGGGTGGCCCGACACCTGGTAGGAAGCCTTGCAAGAAAGTGACAGCGAAGCGGAGGACCGTTGGAACCATGCACTCTTCCAAGAATTGAGAACTCTAGGGAGATCATAAAACGCTATAAATACAGGTGATATTCCAGTTTTGCACCTTTGAAGTTTGGAGGTGCCACAAGTTTTGCCAGAAACGTGCTGGTCAATGTGCGTTTGGATCCATGTGAAATGGTAACACCCTAAAACATGCCAGAGGTTGCTCATGAATATAACTGGTTGGTGGTTTGGAACATTTTTTATTTTCCCCAATAGTTGGGATGATGATCCAATCTGACTTATATTTTATTGGGGGTTGAAACCACCAATTAGATAAAATTTGGCATTGACCACAGATCACAGATCTGACATTGGATTTTCGTTTGCTCCGCCATTTGCCATTATCAGAGGCCTCAGGTTGGGGATGAGGAACGTCAAACCCAAACTACCTCAATTTTGGAGGGTTTGACTTGACCCACTAAGCAAGGGATTCATCATCTCACATTTAGATGAGCGTCGCTGTTTTTTTCTTGTCTAGTCTCCGTCGAGAAACCCTGCACGTCATCTCAAACATCAAGGCTGACACTTTGAAAAATCAATGAGGTAACCCAATAGTATTTGAAAGACTTACAAACAAGAGCAAATATTACTTAAGGAAGCACATGTTTTCCCATTAAACACACTAATGATATGGTCCATTGTCAACTTAAATCCCATACTGATGTATAGATCATTTTTTGCTCTTTTGAGGATGAAGATGAAGGTGCAGGTGCAGTCCGGGAAGCAACATGGGTCAAGTGGATCATCCCGCTTTTAGTTGATTGAGCCTCTGGTAATGACGCACAGTTGAGAATAGAATAATTAGATATAATTAGAACATAATATTATATATATATATATATTATAGAAAGATCTAAAAGCTCCGTTGCTGGTTAAATACAACAATGGCAGATTTTATGGGTCCATTGGTACCCCATTTTTGAGCCATGGCCATGGATTTTGTTCAGCTTGAATGCTGAGGGGAAGCAGAAGCGGCAGCGACGCAGGCAGGGAGTTGCAGGTGGTCGTGTTTATCTGGTTCTGATAGGTTGTTTTTCCCTCTCTCTCTCTCTCTGTATGATATGTATATATATATTATACATATTACATAATCACACAATATTATACAGAATATGTTTGATCATATATAGTAATAGTAGAGCGACATATCATACACATTACGAATGTACATGTAGTATGTACATGTATGTACATAACTACATAATGTAATATCATGATGTATCGATAAAGTACATAGAAGCATATAGTCGCTATATACATGTATTGTATGCATTTATTATTTGCTGGAATCATATGGTTTGAACCTGTATCATGTCTGCAAAACTATTTTATACGTGTGATTATACCTATTCATTGCTCATATTCTCTGATATTATTTGTTGAGTTTCATGTGATTCCACAATATCCGCATAGGTACTACATATCCCACAAAGACACTATTTATATCTGGTTGGTGGTTCGGAATATGTTTTAAATTTCATATATTGGGAATAATCATCCCAACTGACTAATGTTTTCAGAGGGGTTGAGACCACCAACCATATATATGTATGTATGCATGTCTGTATGTCTATGTATGTCTATGTATGTCTATGTATGTCTATGCATGTCTATGTATGTCTATGTATGTCTATGCATGTCTGTATGTCTATGTATGTCTATGTATGTCTGTGTATGTCTATGTATGTCTATGCATGTCTATGTATGTCTATGTATGTCTATGCATCTCTATGCATGTCTATGTATGTCTATGCATGTCTATGCATCTCTATGCCTGCCTATGCATGTCTATGCATAGACATGCATGTCTATGCATGTCTATGTATGTCCATGTATGTCAATGTATGTCTATGTATGTCTATGTATGTCTATGCATGTCTATGTATGTCTATGCATGTCTATGTATGTCTATGTATGTCTATGTATGTCTATGTATGTCTATGCATGTCTATGTATGTCTATGCATGTCTATGTATGTCTATGTATGTCAATGTATGTCTATGTATGCCTATGTATGTCTATGCATGTCTATGTATGTCTATGCATGTCTATGTATGTCAATGTATGTCTATGTATGTCTATGTATGTCTATGTATGTCTATGTATGTCTATGTATGTCTATGCATGTCTATGTATGTCTATGCATGTCTATGTATGTCTTTGCATGTCTATGTATGTCTATGTATGTCTATGTATGTCTATGTATGTCTATGTATGTCTATGTATGTCTATGTATGTCTATGCATGTCTATGTATGTCTATGCATGTCTATGTATGTCTATGTCTATGTATGTCTATGTATGTCTATGTATGTCTATGTATGTCTATGTCATGTCTATGTATGTCTATGCATGTCTATGTATGTCTATGCATGTCTATGTCTATGTATGTCTATGTATGTCTATGCATATGTCTATGCTATGTCTATGTATGTCTATGTATGTCTATGTATGTCTATGTCTATGTCTATGTATGTCTATGCATGTCTATGTATGTCTATGCATGTCTATGTATGTCTATGTATGTCTATGTATGTCTATGTATGTCTATGCATGTCTATGTATGTCTATGCATGTCTATGTATGTCTATGTATGTCTATGTATGTCTATGTATGTCTATGTATGTCTATGTATGTGTACACACATCTATGACATCCATCACGGGCCTGAGGCGCCGCTGGACCTCGCGGCCAGTGGACAGCTCTTTGAGTCAGCGACCAAAGTGGGTCTTTTTGGGTCATGAAATCCCATGGAGTTGGGTTAATATTTCTGTTGATTATAGATGATTCTGCTGTGTTTTTGCTGTTGGTTTCCTGGATTTTTCGTTTGTTGTTTGTTGATATGTTCAAGTACTGGGATCGGAAATCCATGTCCAAGCTGATCTCAGGAACGTCATCGGCACAGCGCTGTGTGAGGCCTCTGCCGGCGCATATGAGCAGTGGCTGCTAAACCCCTGTTGGTTGATGATTAGTTCGGGGATTGTACTACCCTTTATATATTGGGGATGATAGTAATCCAAGAACGGGGAATCCCTATAAACCAACCAGTATTTCATGGAATGATGGAGGGATTTATTTCACACTGCTCATATGGAGACCATCTATGCACGGATCTTTGAATGGGATTTTCCATCGCAGGTCGGCTTGCCCAGCACCCCGCATCATTATGGATTTATTGCGGCAATCCAGGGAATTGGATTCTGCACATAAATATATATAATATATGATTTTTTGTTTTTTGTTTATAATTTTATTATATATTATGTCATATTATATTTTATTTTGTTTTGTTATGACCCAGGTTTTTTTTAATGGTTTGTGAATGCCCGCGGACTCTTGCTTGCAATTCCAAGGTTGATTTATCCATTGCTGGTTCCTGCACAAGAACTTGTCAACCATGACACAACGGTTACAGTTGAGGAGTACCCCAAACGTCCGGTGCTTATTTATCTTTTTATGGGGAGCAGTATCATTGGGGTGGTGATTTCAACTAGTTTCCCGTTCTATTTGGACAATGCTTGCCCCTATACGTATGAAATGCCCCAATGGACCAAAATGAATCGATCCAATACTATTTCACATTGGATGAGTTTGGAGAAATGATCCACAACATGTTCAACATGCCCAAAAAACACTCTCTGTTCCTGGCTCGAAAAAAACCCTCGTGGTCTTCCAGGCCCTGGCGTTTACCAACCATTCCTGTTTGCCCAACTGCCGCGTGGAATTTGCTTCAGGGTTCGCGGCGTGGGGCGGACCCTTGGAGCCTGGGACTAATGGCGAACTGGGACTCACTTGAAAAGGTGATATATATATATATATTATACTGATTGGTGGTTTGGAACCATTTTCATTTTTCCATATATTGGGAATGTCATCATCCCAACTGACGAAGTCATTTTTTTTAGAGGGCTAGGTCAACCACCAACCAGTGTATATGTCAAGTTGCTGGTTTGAAGGGGGATCCACCAAGAAGTCTTCTAATTTCAGATTTAATTTCATAGTTTTGGAAGGTCATTTCAGAAAATTTGAATGCCGGGATCACCAATCCTAAGCCAACCCAAGGAAAGACAACATGTTTCAACACTATGGCAGACCGATCTGAAGTGATTTGCACTGGACAGTCCGACTGGACAATCTTCTCATGTGCAAGCATTAGCCTGCGCAATTTTTTTTGGGTCGTGTTGAATCTTAACCATCATGAATCATAAACCATCATCATTTTGACCATCACAGGCCACCATCGAGCATCATCGACCATCCATGTTTTTTTGTGACCCAGACTTTTAACATTGCAAGTTGGACCCAATCCCTGTGGATGTCCAATTTGCCATGGGATGTCGATGGGATCTCCGGACAGGAGCCAATTCGAGGCCAATGGGCCTGGTCTTTGGCTCTACTGCGTGGCTGGTGAAGTGGATGGGATCATGGGACCCATGGGATCCAAGCCATTCCACCAGGCTTTTGCTGTACAGATTAATTAGATTAATTACTAGATGATCAAATCGCGAAGGGATTACTGACTGACCTAAATATATATATATATATTTATATTTATATTTATTTTTTTTCACAAGTGAAATCTGTGTTTTTTGCTGGTTTTTTGACCAGCAAAATGTGACACATTTGTTTTTTGTGGAACCCAAGATTCGCCACTAAGAGCCACGTGCTGAATCTCAATGGAGTTTTTGGATTTTGGGGGCAAGGCTGCGCTAACTTATAAGATTTATAAGCAATGGCTGACAAGAATAGCTAGTAGTCAGTACTAACTATGGATTATTATGGATTACTCTATGTATTATTGAATTATGAATATAATATTTCACCACTAAGTATGGATTAGTCCTAGTAATAATCTATATATTAAACTGTGGTGATGCCATTCAGAATTGTTTATTTTGCTACATCGAATTGGACTTCACTCACAGCTGGTCTCATCCGGTCGTTTTCAAGGGCTCTCGGTATTCTGGAGATTGGTCTATGTCAAGCCCCAAAAAGATAGAGATGTGTTTCCGGGGATGCTATAGATTATATTTACACCATATTTCTAGGTTTCCCAGTTGTCTATCTATCTTGGGGCCCTGGTCTATTTCTATGTCTAAATTCATCCCCAGGCTGAGATAGAAACGCTTCAATTTGCAACGATTTTTGAAGTTTTGAAGATGGGAACTTCTATCATCTTCTATCTTTTTGAGGGTTACTATAAACATCTATAAACTACAAGCCAACATGATCATCTTCTTTGGGAGCTTCGTTTTGGGTGTCACCGTGTTGGGAATGGCCGCCTCGTTTTTTTCGTTCTTTTCTCAGTGGGTTGACTTATGTTGACTTCAAATGGGTATCTAAGATTGTCTATGTAATCCAGTGTAATCCATACTCATGACTAAGTTTCATCCACTGTAGATCAAAGGGCTGCAATCTATTTGGCTTGCTGGGGTGTTGCATTCAGTTACATTGAATTAGAATGGTTTATCCAGGTAACTGTTAAACAACCATGGTTTCTTACCAACATCTACCATAATGAAAGGGGCTGACATGCAGCATCAATCGTTGTGGGGCCCCTCCTGTTACTGGTAAGTGGCAAAAAATCGATCTTAAAATGCAGGAAACTGTTGCTGTTATCCAATGATGAGCAACCCATGGCTTGTTTTTGTGAACATTCAATTGAACCAATCTATGTCAATCTATGTCAATCTATGTCAATCTATGTCAATCTATGTCAATCTATGTCAATCTATGTAATCATAGAATACAATATATATACATGATCATATATTATCATATATTTAAGTATACATCAGTTGTAAGATCCTCTCATAGTGCTGCATGTCGTCCCAGTTGCTCCCCCGGTGTTCTTTCGAAAACTTGTTCTTCGCGTCGGACGGGCGGCCAAGGTTTCCCGTCGTCCTTTGGTTCCGGGCGATGAGGTCTTGATGGCGTATGTCACTTGGATCCTGGAAATCAACACGCTGAAGTCACTGGAGAAAAGTTGGGGATGTTCCATAGGACATCCATCGAATTTTCCATAGAAAGCCAACATAAATGGTGACTAACCTGGGGACTTAGCCAAGAGAAATGGTGTTTTTTCACCATGACAAACCCTTGTTTTGATGGTGATTTAACCAAGAGAAAAGGTGATGTCACCATGAAACATGATGAAACATGGTGGCTAATCGCGGGGATAACATGAGATATGATGAGGATCATCTGCAAAACATCTAATTTCTACGATCTCACGTCGTGATGTCACTGGAATGATGGGTACAGCCCGAGCGCTGGTGAAGAATCCGAAAGCTTGAGGTCCAGGGTCCCTCAAATTCTTATTTTTAAATACAGGCAAATTTACACTACAACAGGCCGAGGGTCCCTCAAATTCTTAAGGCATTCTTAGTATTGTATTGCAGGCATCTTCACAATTTGGAGCAAGATTAAACAAGCAAACGAGGTGGAGTTGGCAGATTTGACTACTCATGCAAAAGTTATTATACCAGGGTTTTGGTCGCGCTGGGCTCTGTCGTGGCCAGAATCCTGCGTAGCTGTTCCGGCTACGCTGGTTTTTGGCCTTGGTTGCTTGCAGCGGCGCCGCGGCGCCAGGAAAACGCAAAAACGCGCGTAGATCGACGATCTACGCGCGATTTTGCGTTATACCAGGGTTTTGGCCGCGCTGGGCTCTGTCGTGGCCGGAATCCTGCGTAGCTGTTCCGGCTACGCTGGTTTTTGGCCTTGGTTGAACCAGTACAAGGACTAGGAGGACTACGGACCCCGCCTAATTTCGAAGTCTCCAGTACAAGGGGTCACGTATAAGCAGTAATTTAAGAATTTGGCAGTCCGATTCCAGGGTCCCTCAAATTCTTAACGTGCTATGTGTTTGGTATAGCTGAAAATATATAGCCCATCTTGAAACCGAGCCCCTCAAATTCTTATACAGTGCATTCTTGTACAATACTCAAGCTGTATGATGTCATTGCTGAACTATCATAAGTCATCATCCTGACAGATCAGTACAGATCATGGAAAGGCAGAAGTTATGACCCATTTATAGATGGGATAACCCACAAATAAGAACGGCTGAATGAAGCCAAATGATCATAGTTTACAGTGGCGAAAAAAACCAAATGATAACCCAACTAGTGGGGATATAGTCTCCAACAAATACTTGAAAAGGATGTTCAAAATCCCCCAAATGAGACATTTACCCAGCCCTGTAAGTGATTGTAGTGTTGTTGTTTCTTGTTGTTGTTGTTGTCGTTGTTGCTTTGTTGTCTATAGCTTTGATTCCCGGGAAAATTGATCTCCAGAAAATTCAGTGAACATTGTGAGCCGCTAGCGAAACGTTTTTTCAAACATCACTGAAATGGTGGATGGTGCCTGGTAAAGGTTAAGAAATGCAGCATGTACCCTCTGGTAATTTAACGGTTTGCTATTGAAAATGACCATAGAAATAGTGGATTTTCCCATTAAAAATGATGATTTTCCATAGTTATGTTAGTTTACCAGAGGGTAGAATGTGGGATAGATGGTTGGGATAAATAAGTGCCCCCAACTGATTGAAGTTTGATCCGTATGTCACATATGTCCCAAGAATATGAGGTGGTTTTCCACGTTCCAGTTGAATGCCGAAGTCAGCTATGAATGAAGCCTGCAACGGACACACCAGGGCTTGCTATCAATATGAGTTGCTTGGGATTGTCAAGGCTAAAACATATGCGAAAAGTTCAGATTGTCAATCTCCAGTGAGTTAGAACATGATGAACATGTGAGTAACCAACTTAAAATGAGCGGAAAACTAAAGTAATTACCATCTGGTAAACTAACATAGCTATGGAAAATCACTATTTTTAATCGGTAAATCCACTATACATGGCAATTTTCAGGGTATAATGAGTGGACAACCGAGATGTTCAAATTTGTGCACATTCACAACCGATAGGGGACCACCCACTTTGGCCATGTCCATTCTGGGTAGCAAGTAATTTTGTCCGCCACTCATATAGTAACAGGACTGAAGAAAACAACACATATTTGGACGCATCAAGCAGTTTTGATCCTAATTACATTCCATTTTAGTGCTGGCACCTAAGCCAAATCGCCGAAAAGTGCTGCTATGTGACGGAAAACAAAAACACATACAGTATAGTATACAATTATACACAGTATATACTCATCTCACATGAGTCCAAGCATGTTAAACATTGGTTAAACTAAGAAAACACCATGGCTCTTAAGTGATTTTTTGATGACCCTTCTGCCACGAGGTGCCATCGGTGGTGGGCAAGCCTCTAGAGGTGCAATCATTGGATCATTGGAATCATGGTGAGAGAGTTGTCCTACAATAATCTATATCTATAATATATATATATATATAATTATGTATATATATATATATATTATATAGTTATTATATATCTGGGTAACTTGTTAATAGTCACTATTCCACTGTGTTGATCACTATTAGTCGCTAGTAATCACTAACAATTATAGTGATTAATAGTGGTTATGACTGATTGATGGGATGATTAAAGGAATGATGATTAATCTGGGAAAATTATAACGACCTCACTGCGACCTCACTGGAAATCATGGTTAATAAGGGAAATCATCCCCAAATGGCCTTATTTCAGGTTAGTGAATTATTATAATTTGTCCAGACATACATGAAAGTATAGGGATATGTGATATATGATAGTATGATAGTATAGTTGTCCTACCCATGATAGTATATGATAGTATGGGTAGAAGGGCAACTTACGCGCATTTCCATGTTTGTTTTTTTTAAATATCATACGATTAGTATCACATATATCATTAGTTCCAGTCGCAGCTGGTTTCAGGAACGCCAAAAGAAGATGAAGAAATTTGGCTTCGCATGCAACTGCCTGGGGGACTCAGCTACTGGACTTAGTCGACAACATATGTAGTATATTACATTGCATGAATATGAGGTTATGCAATTATATATAATATGAGTTGTTAGTAAAGAGTAGTGTGCATTTAGAGTTGCATTCATTTTAGCTACACAGCATTCACAGCATCAAGTTGCCCCAGATCATCAGTAATTAGACCGTACACGAATGCATTTGTGATGGTGATGGATGAGTTTCTGGCTTCTCAACATGCTCACAGTTGTTCTATCATCAATTGATTGGTTTAAGGTAAGATTTGATACAAAACCATGGCGTACTTCCTATCCAGTACGACTCTTCTGGATAGCCCCAAAGTTGGATGGCTGATCATGAATTTGTAGCACTTTGCGAGCTGGAAAATCACCATTTTCTATAGGTAGATCATCGAACTATGCAGGGCATTGCTTACTATATAGCAAACTGTTGAATTGCCAGAGGTTTTTTTTCCCATTGCAGCAACTCATTGTATTCCCATATATTATAATTAGATGACATTCTCATGGTATTCCCATGATATGTCCCGTTCGTATACCCTTTGGTTATTTACATGATGAATAAACATGATGAATTCCCTGTGAAAACATGGGATTTACCCGTTTACCAAGTTTTTAAAATAACCAGAGATGATATTCCCATGTTGGGAACGGGGGATCAACCCTTCAATAAAGCCTCGACTCCAAGTCAGCTCTGAGGTCGCACTTGTCAAACTGACCAGGCAGAACTCTGTTCCGACGATGCTTCTTCTCCGTCTGGACATTTGGGATGTACACCCAGAGGTTAAGGATATTTTTGTTTGGGAAAAGACATATTATATATTCCATAGGATCCATGTATGCTATATATGGTAACATTTACCATCAATATACCCCAAATGTTAGCACATATACCATACATGGATCCTATGGGTATATATATATACATATGTATTAGTATATACATGAGAACATGATGATCATCAACCATGGGATTTGAAGCGAAGCAGATGTCTCAAATCTATAGTCTATAGGCCACAAGACCGACACCCCATCCTCCCATCTTGGCTTGGATGAATCCAATTGACATCCAATTGACGAATGTTGACTGGGCTGGTCGCTTAACCGCTTAACCAACCGTTTCTTCTAGGGATCGTAGATGATCGTAGCACTTTCCTGCAGAGAGCTGCTGGTGAAAGCACTGGTTTGTCCCATAGCTGCCCTGGATTTCTACGATTTTGGGACACAATATCATGGATTTTAATCATATAGAATGGATTGTAATCATATATAATGGATATGATGGATTTTAATCATATATATATATATAATGGATTTTCATCATATAACATAGACCCGGGCAAGCCGGCGGCGGAAGTTTCCCAAACATAAATGACCTATAGTTCAAAGACAACCTGTCCCGACCGTGTCCTTCCCTCGACACTCCACACCTCACACTGCACACTGCACTCTTCGCACTCCACACTTCACACTTCACAGTCCACACTTCACACTTCTCACTTCTCACTGCTTCCTTCACACTCCAAACCTCACACTTCACACTTCACACTGCGCTCTTCGCACTCCAAACTTAAACTTCACACTTCACACTCCACACTTCTCACTTCTCACTTCCCACTGCTTCCTGCACACTTCACACTTCACACTGCACTCTTCACGCCCCACACTTCACGCTGCTCTAAACCTACGTGCAACAAAAAAACACTAGTGCCAAAATGGAGAAAATCTGCTAACAAATCCATTTCGCAGCCTTCATGCAGCCACTCCAAGACGATTTCCGAGATCCAGCTGCAAAAGACAATAGTATTACGAATGCAGCCACAGCACGAAGCAACCTTGACGCAGCCATTACAATGCGATCTGCAGAGACTGAGTTGCAAAACACAATAGAACTACGCGCAACGGCGTCGGAAATTGTAGCTCCAAAACCGGATCTCGACGCCAGAGCAAAAAAAAACGATTTTGAAACACTTTTTAAAAGGATTTTTAGAAGGAAAATCACTAGTGCCAAAATGGAGAAAATCTGCTGACAAATCACTGTCGCAGCCTTCATGCAGCCACTCCAATACGATTTACGAAGTCCTGCTGCAAAAAACAATATAATCCCTATAGATCCAAAGTACTCTCTAAGAAGGTGATTGGGTTGGGAGACCATTATCAGAGACAGTTGGTACCCAAGACCATTATGGGGAACAGTTTGGAAATATGATGATTTTAAGAATTCCATGTTTTTTGATATGTTATAAGAATTTATTATCATTTGTGGGGACCCTGCACCAATTCCACCCAAAGTCAACCCTTCTCCAAGCACCAGCGGTTCAACGGCCACAATTGGCCACAATTTGGCCACACCCCTGGCCAAGATCTTTTTTCCATTTCCTGCGGGGGGTCTCAGCCATCCAAGTGGGCAGTGTGACTCTTGTTGGTCAGCCTGGGGCAGATTCCAAGGAGCCAACAAAAAGGATAAAATTCAATTGAGTGGATCATATCTTCCCCAAACAAACTACCATATGGCTATATATGTACCAAAGAAACCCAGTATACCAGCGGGACATGGCCATCACCTCCAAGCTTTGTTGTTTTGAAGCCGCACAGCATACCTTCAATCGCCCTATGAAGTCTTCAGTGTGAAAGGAATGAAATTTCCTGCAGTTCAATCCTTATAAAGTTGGCAAATGGCCAGCCAAAAAAAAATATGTCTTTTGGTTTAAACCTCTAAGATAGCTTAATGGGATCATAGTGATCAAAAAATGTTTTTCCATTGTCAATCTAAGGATCTGTCTTTGGTCTGTCTGGCGACCATTTCTTGCAAGCCCTTAGTGCTGATGACGAATCATGAAAAAATCAAATTGTTTTTATTCCTTTGGGGCCTCCAAACCAAATTGGTAAAAAACAACAAATGAATCAAGCAGGGGGACATGCCATTTTGGCCTGGCCGGCCACATTAAACGATTGAGCCGCAGGGCCTCCAATGCCAGATCGATGTACGTAGCAACACATCTATCCTTGCAATTGGACCCCCCACCCAAGGCTCATGTGCATTTCATTAATGGGCTAAATGTGCCCATTGGAAATTGTGGGCTTTGGAACTAAGGCCAGCTAGGGGTATGTGCCAGCATGTGCCAGTCAAACATAAAAACTTAAGAACGCTCCTCCTCCCGGATCAATGTAATCATCAGGTACCAATACACCTTGTGATGTAGGATATCGATATCGTTTTGTCGGGAGTTTGGCATCAAATTCAATTGGCTCACCCAGGCACAGATTGCTGCTGCAACATGTTGGCCAGATCCACTGTCAAATACCGGCCACTGCTTTCTGAGGTTGCGTGAAAGGCAGCCATGGAGCACCTGAGTTCGAGCGCTTCATGAGCGTTTGAAAAAATAATCCCGAACGGGGCCCCAGGATAGAAAGGGTTAGAGGAAGGGAGGAAGGGAGTGAGTGAGCAATGCCATCAATCAACAGCTACGGCACAAGCTACCGTTGGAACGGCGCTGGCAACTCGAGTTGCTTAGCCTTCACGAATGTCAAGGAGACCGTGGAGCCATGATATGAATCTTGGGGTCGAATAGCATGATGCTATGTCCATCGTGAGCGGCCAAAACAGGGCATGGATTCCGGAAGTGTCTGACGGGATCGTGAAGTGGCCCCTGGCATGCCATCGCCCGGGCGCGCCTGGCGTCCGAAGACTTCCAGGGCACAAGGAGGTCGATGCCGTACAGAACGAGATCACCCAGAGGGAGTTGAAGAGGGCCGACTTTGGCATTTGGTGGCAGAGGAGGGTTGAGATATAGAATGTATATATGCATATGCTATCTGCTATCATATATGCTGCTAAATAGATCTAATATGCATAGTTTGGCCAAGGCACAAACACTCCTTCATCAACACCAGATTCTCATGTTGTCCATTTTGGCATAAGTTATCCAGAAAGGAAGCCATCCAAGCGACACACACACGAGCCTAGGCAGAGGGCCAATCACAAGACTAATGGCACTTGAAAACCACATTTGGGCCGTCATGGCCATTCTATTTTTTTGCATCGGGGATCAAAGAAAAGTTTGTACTAACTTTTTCCAGTAGCATTCCAGGCTTTCGCTTGGAGTTCTGGATAGGCATGCTGACGACTGGTGATTGCTTTTGTAGAGAACTTACCCATAGAATGCCTGGGCTGTCCATAGGGGATAATCTTGAGATTCAAATTTAATTCCAGAGGGTCAAAATCACCCAAATAGTTTGAAACAATGTCCCCTTTAAATTACTTTACTTCGTGTGATCCCCACCATGACATTTATACATTTTGTTACTGGCAAATCTTCTGGCATTCTATCTGACATATTTTCTGGCATTCGATCTGGCATTCTATCTGGCATATCTTCTGGCATTCTACCTGGCATATCTTCTGGCAGATGTTCTGGCATATCTTCTGGCAGATGTTCTGGCATATCTTCTGGCATATCTTCTGGCATATGTTCTGGCATATCTTCTGGCATTCCATCTGGCATTCTATCTGGCATATCTTCTGGCATATTATCTGGCAAATCTTCTGGCATTCCATCTGGCATTCTATCTAGCATATCTTCTGGCATATTATCTGGCAAATCTGCTGGCATTCTATCTGGCAAACATTCTGGCACTTTATCTGGCATATCTTCTGGCATTCTAGCTGACATTCTATCTGGCATTCTATCTGGCATACCTTCTGGCATTCTATCTGGCATATCTTCTAACATTCTATCTGGCATATCTTCTGGCACTCTATGTGGCATATCTTTTGGCGTGGATACTCGCGGTTGGGGTCCCGCAGGGAACACTGGGCGTGGATGGTCGTGGTTGAGGTCCGGCAGGGAACACTGGGCGGGGATACTCGCGGTTGAGGTCCGGCAGGGAACACTGGGCGTGGATGGTCGTGGTTGAGGTCCGACAGAGAACACTGTGCGTCGAGGGTCGCGGTTGAGCAGGAGGAGGAGGAGAGGAGAGGAGGAGAGGAGGAGAGGAGGAGGAGGAGGACGAGGCAGGAGGCAGGAGGAGGCAGGAGGAGGCAACTGACATAAAATCTAACAACCCTCACCTGGCAGGTGGGGAAAAATGCAACCCCATATTGTCACTCAACTTTGCAACAGGGGTGAAATATATATGGCCTGATTGTATTTGTGCAAGTGGCTGCCATTTGTTTTGACGGGCCCATGCTTTAAATTCCAGCCAGGCATTCAAAAGGCGTTCGTCATCATGGCCAGACCCCCATAGTTCTGTGTCAATGAGGATGGTTTTCAAAGCATTTCCCACCAGCCAAAGATCGCATCCAAGATGAACCACATGCATGGCACACCATTTCACCATGCTGATCGAAAAGTGGGGTACTTGAAGTAACGGGCCTTGAGATAGATCCAGGGATAAGAAACAAAAAAGCACATTGTGGGATTGTGGAAATCATGTGTAACTCCATTAAGGTACATAGCTACTTCTTGAGGGGCGAAATGCTAATGGGGCAATAATGGGATAAACAAAACAATCCACAAAATACACAATCCCAAAATCAGATGGTTAGTCAAAAGTAAGCCCAAGAACAAACTTCTCCAGGTTTAAGACCTTCATTGAAGAACTCATCCAAGGTATACCTTTCAGCATGTAGGGCCCGACGCATGTATGTATCTTTATCAGCTTTGCATTCATGGCATAGAAGCCGACATTGGAAAAAGTTTTTCAGGTTCAGCCATTCCTCCACAGGGATTTTACAAAACATATCATATGATTATTTATATGGGAGTACTACCAACCCAGTAAACATACCCATCTCCCCGAAGACTGTCCTTTTGGAATTTCCAATCACCTCGAATTTCTGATAGGAAGAAGCGATGAGTCGTCCCATTGTGCTCGATGCCTTGATGATAAAGAAGATCAAATGATTGAGCAACCTCATAAGCAAACCAATGTCAACTGGTTTCACCACCTAGAAATCTGAGATAATATATATAAATATATATGTTGCAATGAATGGATCATTTATTCAAAATATCATAGGGATGTTTAGCAAGTAAACTTTATCGGGATAAACTTCAAAGCTCTTCCACCAGACGGGTTGAGGTCCATAAATCAGAGGCCACAAAAGAGACCCTTCTGACCCACCAATGTTACACCTCGCTGCCTGAGTTCTACATGGTGACCTGGTGATCATGAACTTCAACAAGAGGACGGATCATGTGCAGACAAGGGGCCGGCTTCAGGTAGGCAGACAATGTCGAGAACCCACAGCTCATTTCCTGAGATCGGGGCCCAACAAAGGCTAGCTATGTAACCTCAGAAGTTTGATTTCAACTTTTGGGCAGGCCAGAAACTATACCATTGGGTGGTTTCCTTTTTTTTTGTGAAATCAAAAATCAACAAACATGTTAATTAGGGCAATCAAGATTCTTCCCTACAAATCACCAAGGGGAAACACTTTTTGATCGAATCAGTAGCATCATCCAAAACCGATCCAAAGCAAATGACAATCACATTCTGGTCTTTGTTGTAGTTGGCAGCATCACCCCAGATCCAAAGTGGGTGGTGGTTACCTTGAGGTGAAGCACCAGCAATATCAGATTGTACCTCTTGTAGGTGGTTCCAAAAGCGTTTGATTTTCCTCTGAGGTGTAGCAGGCCAGAGGTCACGGGCCATGAGCCATGGGATGATATCTTCCGGTGAAATATATGGCATTTGCCTGACATAGCTTTAGCTTCGGAGAAAAAAAGGCATTGGGACTGGACCCCATAAGTCAGTTGAGTTTTGGAATACCTAGTTCAAATCATATTCCGAAAAGTGCACTCCAAGAAACTTGGCACTATCATCCCATCCATCATCACCATAGTCCCATAAGGGAACATCTACATATCGAATTGGTGCCTTGGTGCAGGTTAGCATGGTTCAATTTTTTGACTGGTGTGGCAGGATGCCCAACCCAAAAACTTCAACCAAATACGAGATATGCTCAATTGTTGTAATTAAAAAATCTTTGGGGATCTTTTGGGGCTTAGTGGGAACACATGAGCCATTCCACCGAGCCACCCGGTGATCATACTCCATATTGCTCATCTTTCGAAACCAGTCACGTTTGATATTGTTTTGGTGTCGCCCCGATGCACCAGCACTGAAAAGTGAAGCCGCTGGCCCCTTCAGCTCATGCCCTTGAAATTCAAACTCCTACAACAGGGATTTCATATACCCAATACCCCTTATATAATAGTTCTATTCCCACATTACCCCAGGAGACATACATGCTAAACCATTCAGGGCCACATTTGGCCACCCACTCCTTGCGGACATGGTTGACAATCTCATGGGCTTTGCGATACGAATCCTTGGATTTCCCATGGGCTAAGATAAGACAACATTGCTCAGGTCTGCCAAACTCATATTAAATCTTTGCTTCCAAGGGTCACCTCCCAAACCACTTTCTCGCAGGACAAAAGAAGCCAGTGGAGACGTTCTACTGCCCGCTCCCAACTGACCTGCGGGGATGGTACTAGTCAGGGCCAATAGGATTAGGTATTCACCAATTTTGATTTTGTATAAAGAAAGCATTTTGGGGTATGATAGTCTCAACAAAATTGTGAAATCGCTGGTATTTCCATGTATTTCCCCATAGCTCTGAAATCTTTTGGGTCCCTACGAATTGCAACCATGTTATGGGTCCAGCATGTGAACTTAAGAGGTGCCCCAATTATTGCAAAACTATAAACCCATACTACCCACATAATATTTTTCTCAAGCTGCCCAGGGCCGGCTCCAAGACACACATGGCATGAGATTGACTCCTTTTATTATGAGGTGGTTTCACCTCAGAGAAGCATACAAAGCATCCCGCAATTTGTTCAACCATTTTTTCTTGGGATACTCCCCATAAAAATTCCTCGAGAGTTGTTTTTCATCAAGTTGGTTTCAAATATTTTTGCTTGGGATTAATTTCAAATACAATCCATAGATCAACTAGCTTGGCTAGGGGAATGCATTTGTATAGTGAACCCCAGGGCCAACTCATGAACCACATGAGGCTGAACCAATCGGCGCACTGTGTGCTTATTTCAGCATGGACAAGATAGAAGAAACTGAATAGCCCGACTTCATGCCAGAGAAGCTGAATAGTAACAGGGAAAAGGACAACACCGATCACCGAAACAATAAAATTCTTCGACATGTGGGACAATGTCATCGAGCCAATGATCTGAGTGATCTCTTTCGTTCAGCCTTACATGGTCCACCGCGCACACATCTAAGTCTTGGCCACCATATGGCCGCGCAAGATGATCTGGTTTCAGTTTGGTAAATCTTTCCAGGCCAAGGCTCTCATTGGGAAATTTCTCAATGTAATATGAGTTTTCTCGGTGCCCAGTGGTGATTACCTGGTCTTGACATATGTGAAGATATTATATAAGATTCATGGAAATGTCCAAGTTGTATAATAAATAAAATACAATTGATGCCAGACAATAACATATGGATTGGAATGTCACCAAGGTGGGTCCCTAATGTTTGTGGTTGGAATGACATTGGAATGCCCCAATTTTGTACAACCGATAAAAAAGACACCAGGCACAACTTATACCAACATTGGTGTTGTTCACAAGGTTCACCTACTTAACTGCTGGTTCATGTCCTTGGCCCAGCCAAAACTCCGCTGACATGTCGCCAAGGCTGGATCACTCAGCTGCAGCTGCCTCGGGAGCAGCCACAGACTTCGCCTTGGCCTTGGCCTTCAGTTCCTTCTTCGTCGGTGGGTCCTGGGCGTGGCACACAAATCAAAACCCCCACTTGATCAAACCATTATAAACCATTAAGATTTCGATATTGGGGTGGGAACCCACCAAAAGAAAATATATCTTGTGGATCCAAACCAAGCCTTTAGAGAGGACTTTGAACCTTCAGCCAATAATGATAGCACCCAAAAAACAGTATCAGTTTATCATGAGTTTATATTATATTGGTGGTGTTTGTATCCACAAGAAATGAAATCACCATAGAATCAATAGCCAGTTTGATGCTTTTGATGGTTCCATTGAACGAGGTAAAGGCCGACTCAACATTGGCAAGGTTGGACTGGATAAGCTCTGCAAGCTTTGAATCCCCCTGAATCTCCGGGTCACTCTTCCCCAGGATCTGGGCATAGACACCCTCCAACCCCGTTTTGGCAGTAGCAATCGCAGTCTTCCGGGCATTCAGCTCATTCTTGAATCCATTTAGCAGGGTCTCAGACCTCTAGATGAGTTTCATGTGTCTGGAAAAGGTACTTCTGACATATATTTGACAACATGCATTTAAACACTGAAAAAGAAAATTAATCGAAGTCAAAACTGAGATACAAAACCTTATTGTCTTGGACCTTTGCCTCCCAAGCCATCAGCTCAGTCAGCTTTGCTGAGCTGGAGCTGATTTTATTGGTGACTTGCTTTGAAAGCGGCACCGCCTTCTTCTGCTTCTCAACCTTGGGTGGTGGCGTCGAAGAAGTCACTCCAGGCTGTACGCCCAAACCCGAGGCCTGGAACTTCCCGATTTCACCACCAGCTGCAACTTGCCTAAGATGCATCAAGTAGAAAAGGAATCAGGTAACTTGGCTGGGCACCTTTTTTTTAAAACAAAAATGCCGTCAAAGTGCATCACTTGACGGGTTTGGGACTTGTCCAGGTCACCAGTCGCTGAAATGCCCATGTTCAAAGCTTCAGTCACCTCATCCTCGAAAACCATGGAGTCGAAGACTCGCACCATCTCAAAGTCCTGCAGAAACCGAAGGCCACAGAACATGTGAGGTAACAGGTTGCAGGGGTTATAGGTCCGAGGTATTTCAAAAAGAAACAAAAAATAATAGGTTCGGTTCAAACCATTTTTTCTTGGAAACTTTGAGGCCTCACTTGCCACATCCGGATGCTTCATCCAGTAGGTAAGAGGGTCGTTGGGATCCTTTGTCTCCTCCATCTGTTTCTTCTCATTCAGCATCTGTTTGGCCACGCCGTTCCCAAAGCGGGTCTTGAGGTTGCGATACTCCATCATGATGTAGCGCCCCCGCCTGCGGTGGTTCAGTGACCGAGTAGAATTGACCACAATCGAGCTCTGCATCCAGTCTTCTCCAGAGGTGAGCCAAGATTCAAAGAGCTCCCCAATGAGCTGACGATCTTAGCAGAAGCAGAACTTGATAGGACCCAATCAAATGGAAAATTGCTGGCTGAAACCCAGTAGACTACCCCACTCATCCTGGCATAAAATCTAGGTAGCCAATTGAAGCCAAGAAACTGTGACGTCGACCCTTTGCCTTCTCAAGCACTGCTGGTGGACAACGCGAACCTAAGATAATACATGGCAAGTGTTTGGCAACTTTGAAAAATAAGTTATGGGGAGTCGGGCAATGCAACCTAGCAACTGTTCAGGCTGCGATAAAATCGCATCTTTGCATTGATGGCCATGCGTTTGTCATAGTCAGTTTGGGACTCCGTTTGATCACTAGTCACATCAACGGTCACTTCCTCGCTCACCCCAGTAGTGGTTGCCTGAGCAATGGGATTGAACCCAGGTAGACATCCCAATATGGAACAACAAGACCTTACTGAATTCCAACCCCATACATCCCCATTCTACACCATTTAAAGGAAGAAAATGTTGTAAGACAATAGGTACATGATACAGGTTGTGGGGCTGATGCTTCCAACTGCGTTGTGTCCTTTCGCTGAAGCAGCATGGTCTTGGCAACCATATGTGGAGCAGAACCCACATTCAAATTCACATCCTTCAGGGGCACAAAACGGTGTCGGAGATTGCCATATGCCATATTGTTTGATGATACTGTATATAGTATTAATTATATGAATATGATTTGATGTTTTTTTTCAGGGGAAGCCACTAGATAATTCCATTCAACCCGATTAGTTGGTACATTGGTTCCATTACTCTTATGAAATGTTTCCCCTTGACCCAAATGTGTTTTTGACCCAATAGGGGTCCTGCATCCCATCACAGACTTGCGAATGATCATCCAAGCGCTCATTGCGCCCAAGGTCCGCATTTGCCAGAGCAGCAAGAGCCTACCGTTGGCAAGGAAGGATGGGTGTGGGAAGTGGGTTGGTTCAGTAACCACCAGGGTGTTTAACCATTGCATGATCCCAAGAACATATTTGATTCCATATAGTACTAAGATGTACTAAGTCTATAACCCACTAAATTTGTAAATGTAAGGTACTTGGATCTATCATGCACATGGATTGAGTCAAGTAGCTTTGGGCGTGGACTCCGTCTGCATAATGGCTTCCAGCTCCCCAAACAAGTCCGGGTCGATGCCAACATCTGGTTCCATGTTCATGTGCTTCGCCCAGATTGCATAGGCAGATTCGATCATGTGCTCGATGTGTTTCTCAAGATCATTCTCGGCCATACAAAGCTCATCCAGGGCACATTGGAATGCCTTTTCCAACACCTGAGTTTTGTTGCCCTTCCAGACTATGATATTGTTCTTGTTCACCTGAAAGAGGGGCGAATTTTCAACATCAGTGCTCCCCATCTCTTCAACTTTCTTTCTTTGCATCTGAATCATGGCATCAGAAGCAGCATTGATTTTGACCATAGCAACTTGGTGTTCCCTTTCGGTTTCCTTGACGGCAAGATCTTTCTTGCAAATCATAGTCTTGAAGTCAAAAGCTTTGACACATAACCTTGCCATTTCAGGGTCAATGGCATCGATGTCCCTTCGGTCCTGACGCATATCCAGCCAAATGGACGTGGGCTTCACCAGCTTGTTGATGTCCACTTGTTTCCCCGGAAGGGATTCGAATAAGCACCTCCACAAGGGCTTGTTGTACTTGGCATTCATGGCATCATCAAGTTCCCCATCATCAACATGGCCAAGGGGAATGGTTGTTTGGGTCTCCAGGTTGCGCAATGATGGTCGGCCTTCATGCATGGTAGGAGAATTCAAAGCATCTGTACCTAAGTGAGCATTCCAAAAGCAAGACGGTTCTTAAATTAAATTGTTGGGTGTCACAGCTTGAGGCAGCCTGGAACATCCCAGATTTAATCATTGCAAGTTACTGGTCTCCACAGATGGTGCAACTTCGTTCCCATTGGACGGCACCTGAATCAAACCAATCAGAATCTAGACCAATGTGGGCAGTAACCCAGTTCATATAAGAGCACCATATGCAATATGCGATGTTTCCATAGTTCTGCAATGATTGAGATGTTTATATAATTTTATATATGGCTAGTGGGTCAGTGAAATTGAACCAAGTCACTGTAGGAGTTGTCCCCAAAGAGGAATCCATTTCCGTAGACACCGGTGTTGAACCCATACCATCAACAGCTGCAGCAAGCTCCCCACACAGGCTGCGTTTGATGGAAGGGCCACATCCACCACTCATAGGCTCTACCGATGATGGTTTCGGTTTCTTTTGGTCAGGGCTCTTGACCGGTGTAAAAGAAGAACATGGCGGGGGAAGAGCTTCAACTTTCACCATACCACCCCCAGATCCACCAACGGGTCCTTTCTTTCTGGGAACATGAGCAGGTGCCGTAGTCGTAGTCAATGATCGGGCTGGTGTTGCAACAGGCTTTGCACCTCACGACCATATCAGGTTATGGATGGGATGTAATATGACTATCAATATGTTTTCAAACATATGACATATGGGGCATTCACTTTTGTGATATGTGATTTTTGGCAACAAATCATCTCAACACTACGATATCTTAGGAATGCACTGGGTACCAACTTCAGCTTAAGACGATCCTCAAGCGATGCCAGCTCATCATTGGCATTGAAACTGTCCATCGAAGAGCCTGATCTGGAACGATCCTTAGATTTCAGAACCAAACCAATGGAATATATGTTCATAGATTTTTCAAATCATCGTCATCAGAGCCTTTGCTTTTACAAACGGTTGTGGATTTTATCTCACCCATATAATGCAGCTAATTTTCCATAGGTCCAGGACGACTTTTAGCCGCCGTAGGCACCATAGCAGACCCTCTCACAGCCATTGAAGCTATTCTCCGTTGAGATGCAAACCACCTCCAGGGGTTCTATTTGGGCACATAGCTAAAATCCAAAATAACGCAAAATAACGCGAAAATAACGCCTAACTGTCTCTGATAACGCACTTGTAACGCAAAATAACGCGAAAATAACGCTCTATATTTTTCATATTTTTACATAAAAATAGTACACAATAACATCCCGGCCTCCAAAAGGCCAAAGTAGCCAGAAAATCCCTTTTGAACCACAATGACAGACAGGGATTCACTATTTCGCTGATCAGAATGGATTGGGAAACCCTGAGTACAGAAAATATCAAGCAACATGGTGAGGGAACCTACCAATCATTTGCATGCAATCCTAAGCACGTGTCCTATTGGGATATTTTTTTCATTGAAACACCAAAGAACATTTGGTTTTCTCCTCCCACCTAGCTAGAATACCACACCAGAGCAGCCCCATATGACCCCCTTTGGACCCGTACTAGCTGAGAAGGTAGTTCACTCCTGCACTTATGTACCCCAATATTGAACCAGGCACTACTAAGTGATATATATATATATATATATCCAACAGATTCCAATAGTTGTTCCCCATGCACTAGTACCAGGACCACACGATATCCATTATGTCGATCTATTGTCAAATGACTGTTTGAAGGTTATTCAACATGAAACTGCATATAAAATTGGGATGCACTACATGGCACGTTGTGATCAAATCATTTTCAGGGATCCCACAACAAATAAAACTAAACATAAAATCCTAATTGGCATGACATGATGTTCTTTGTTGTGGGCTCGGGTGACCAAGATGGTGCTCTAAAGCTCACTCTTTTCATCAGCAATGTCTCTCTGAGACTGCACATCAAATTGGCACCCAAGTGGCTATTCCACATAGGTACGTAGGATCTGGGTAAATGATATCCAGTTCCCATTGCAACGCTTAATTTCATATAGGGTTATCCCCTGAAATGTTTCATCAGAAAATCAACCCATTCAGAGGCATATGACATACAGGAAAATAGGAAAAATGTTAAATGTTTGGAACTGTCAAACCACTGGAGATTCTATGGGGTTAGACCTATATATATTCCCACCAGTCATCGTTCCTCCAAACGGGCCCGCAGTCGTTCAAAAGCGGCTGGGCAACAAGCAATCTCGAGAGGCACATCTGGATCGGGTCGGTATCCACCATGTCGACCAGCATAGGATACCAGCTCTAAGAGGCTGCCAAAATCACCATGGTCCCAGTTGCACTCTGGAGGTAATTCCTGCAGACGGTTTGGCTGCAAGGTTTTTCATGGAATGCAATGCAAGCTTTTTTTTTGGTAATATAAGTTGATTTCATGTGGATCAAATACATATATACATAGTGACCTCACCATGGCATAAATTCTTTTTCACTTGAATCTAGAGGTTCCTTGAAGCCACCTTGAACAATCCCATGCAAGTCCAGGTTCTGTAGTCCATCTGCCTCGGGTGAAAGTAAGACAGGGGCAAGGTAACCTGATGAAGCTTCTTGGGATATGGAATATCACACTACTATGTTTTCGTAAGATTTGGTAAGTGAGATTAACCAATTCTTGTTTCTGTACATCAAGCCTGTTACCAATATCCCAGATAGAGATGAAACGGTTCCCTCCAATTCCCAACAAACTTGTTGATCCAAGAAGCCATTGCTTCAACATGTAATCGGGCAACTTCTCTGCCATAATCTTTGGGATAGGCTGCAGACAACCGCAAATCTTTGCCACCAGTTCTTAGCAGGGTTACAGCGGGACAAACCCTCAGGGGTGTACCATGTTCTTTGCGGTGGTAGGAAAAAAGGATTGGACCCACATGGTCACAAATACCATATTCAACAAACTTGATACATCTAAAATCAGCCAAAAAACACTTGGGGCTTCTGAGAAGATTTTTGGATAGTCTTTATCGTCATTTGACGCTTCTGTTGGGCTGCACGGTCTCGGATTTGTTGGCGGTGTGCAGGCTGAAGCTGGTGATATAGCAAGGGCATCCAATGACTCAGATCAGGCAGGACCAATCTTTTAAATTCATGTGCAGGAAAATGTCAAATGCACTGCAAGATATAAACATATGTCACCACTGAATGGACCCATTAAATTATTCCGTTTTGCTTGAATCATATGGAGAAACCATTCTAGTAGACGAGGTGCCAATTTCCCAGGCCCATCTGTGGCTTGCATGACCATCCGCCAAAGTAGCCCATCCACCTGAGAAGACAACAGGATTATAAATATATATAATCAATTGATTTTTATTTGTTTGTATCTAAATTTCGAAAAAGGGTTCAGTGCCAGGTAGAGTAACTATGGGGCATATACAATTTCAACATTGGGCATATAAACAGCAAAATATACTGTATGTCATAATCCCAAAATCACATAGCTAAAATTGAAAACAGGTCACCAGAAGACTCGCTGAGGATCAACTTGTGGAAATGATAAAAGATGTTGCAGGTAGGGGAAAATAGCAGCCGCTGATCGATCGGGCTGCTCCACCATGAACTTCACTTGACGGCAGATACACAACATCAATAGGGCCACCATTCGACATGCTAGGATGTTTCCAGTCACCACAAATTGATAGTGGTTACATCCAAAAGGCTGACTAGTGGACCTTTGGTGCAAAGACCTTGCCATGAAGCTGAAGCTGTTGCATGGCAGCCCCCAGTACCCTAGGCCACCCTCCTTTACCCGCAGCACTTGCCGCACAGCAAACAGAAACCCAAGGTTGCCCAGCAGGTCATGGCAGCAACCATCCGTCTCATAGTCCACAGCTTGCCTTAGATAACAATGGTCAGGCATACGTGCAGATTATGTAACCTTAAAGGACACATTTAATATTAAATCATATTAGCCCGAACCCGAGAATTGACATCACATCCTGACACCCACATATTTGACTACTTTTGGGGAACAGAAACCTTCAGAAATATATCTTTCTAATACTACCTTTGGGGCAGCATCTACTTGCATCTTGACACCAGGCGACGATGGCAGTCCAAGTTCTCCTGAGTGAGCGATGCTCCCAGTGCAAGACACAGGGGAAAGGGAGGATGGTCACAGGTGACAGGTGTTTAAACAGTACATACCAAGTAATTATATGCTATTAATTGGATAGCCATTCTGAAGCTTTGATTTATCATCATGTTGGTTCATCCAGATCACATTAATCAGATCATAGCAATGCATGCAAATTTGAACAGAAGTTTCTTTCAACCACCACAATCAAGAAATAGTAATTTAATAAGTTTCGACCAACTACAATTTGCAAGTGCAACATAGATTGAGCCAAGAGACGAAAGCCTGCCGTCACACTGGCAACTCCAGCAAAGTATTCCAAGCAGAACAAGTCCTCACCCATCAGCCATGATGTTAACTCTGGGAATTGGGGTTATATAATCAGATTAGACTTTATCAACATTCCAATGGATCCAAATACCACCTACCATAACATTCCAATTGTTTTCTGATGCCAAAACTGCAATCAAAATCATCATGCACCAGTAGCCACATGAAAGAGATCGGCTAAACGGTCCCGGGGCTGCTCAGTCTCCAATGCTTCCCCAACAAAATCTGCAATATGAAGCCTCAGGTCAATCGGTTGGAAATGTGAACAATGAGTTTCATGAGGTTTGGGGAATACAAGAAAAGAACATCAGCCAAGTCCAGGCCAAAAGAGTATTTAGCTTCCAAATGACAATATTACGGTTATATATAATTATATATATATTAAATTATATATTAAGTGAAGATTAATGCTCCATACTCACGATTGAAGATCCCCTGGAGTAGACTAAATGAGATTATTGTTGACCCCACCATTAACCAACCATTTAGTTAGGCATGCCCCCATCACCCGACTGCAATCAGGCAGCAGAAGTGGCGATGCACCCAAAGCCAACAAGGCTGCAGCTTGTAGCTTGCTCAAGCGAAGGGAGCGCAGCGACCGGGAAGTCACCATGGTCAGCAGCAGGGTGGTCCCCAAAATAAAGCGAAGATCTATATATATATTATATATATATATCTTTCACATATTCTTGATGGATCATAAATTTGGTTTCCATATTAATGTGTTGGTTTCTTCAACCAATTGTGTTTTAATTCGATTTCTTCTGAATGTTATCAATGGGCTAGTTACGCATTGTTTGCAAAAAAAGGGAACAGAGGTGAACCCACCTTGTTGTTTGACACATCAGCCATGACTGCAACACCTAGTGAGCCAATCAAGTAACCACATGGTTCCGGACATCACCCAAAGGGATATAATCAAACATCAAACTAATCGATTTGTATATAGGCCCAAAATATTTGATTAGGCAACCATAATGTTGTTACATGATGTTACATGAATCCACCAAAGAATAAATAGTCTACCACCAACGCTACATCCACCCTGAAGGGCAAGGCGGGGAGGAATCGCACCTCTTGTCTTCAAACCATCATCTCGACCTGCATGCAAGTAGGACATGCGGCAATCATGTATAGATAAGAAAAATCATGGATGATAAGCCATTGAATTTCTTTCCAATTTTTGTGGGACCAGGAGGAGGCCAATGGAAAACAAACCCCACAAGCAGAATGATATCCCAGTGCCACAACTCCAACGAATGCGGCCTGAGGCATATGGGTGGGATCTGCTTGAACTCGAAGTACCTGGACCGGATGAAATCAGAAGGGACCAGCATGGATGTCAGGGAAAGGGTTCCAGAACAGCTTCAATTTCAAACAATAATTACAGTTTAAAGTTGGTTCCCATAGTTCATAGGTTTTGATGGATCTGAGTTCACACATACCAATCTAAACATTTGAAGGGTACAATGGTCCTACTTTCAACCCTCAAAGGACTTTGCTCTTTTGTCCACCATGTCCCAGATTTCACGTCGGGTGTTCATCAGGCCTCAATTTAGATGGGACCCCAAAACATAATGAGAAGTTTAAAGTGCAATCCTATATTTTGGGTTTCCAAGATATGAGGCCATATATACCCCAACATATGAGGCCATCAGCCCTAAACCCATTGAAGGTTAATTTGACAGCTACGCCGCACACGTTGCACTGTGGCACGTGTGTAAAATGAACTCCATCACACTGGATCAGTTTGGCCAAAATAGCCTAACCATTTGAGTAAATGACACAATATATGCCAATGAAATATAGAACCTATATACGATGTGCGATACATAATAAATTATATATTTAAAATATATATTGTATATGTGCATGTATATATTGTGTCCCAGTGTGCAACCAAAGAGAGCTGCAAAGCAGCTGCATTGAAATTTGAACTGAATCCTAGTCTCAGCTTCCCCTCACAGCGGGATCGAAGGTCCTGCTGATCGTGTTGTGATATCAAGATGCTGACAATGAAGTGCACTACCAACTCAGAAAATATGATGCCTTGATAGCAGCACCAACCAAATAAAACTGTCCTTGACCACATCACTGCTTAGCCTTTTTGCCACGGGGCTTTTTTTTGCCAGGGACCGAGTCACCTTCGCCAATGCTTTCCGTCCTGAGTGTCACAGCAAGACCTACCCAAACATATCCCTTTGTCAAAACCAATTACTTTACTTCGTGTGATCCCCACCATGACATTTATACATTTTCTTACTGGCAAATCTTCTGGCATTCTATCTGACATATCTTCTGACAATCTATTTGGCATTCTATCTGGCATATCTTCTGGCATATGTTCTGGCATATTTTCTGGCAAATCTTCTGGCATTCTATCTGGCATTCTATTTGGCATTCTATCTGGCATATCTTCTGGCATTCTATCTGACATATCTTCTAGCATTCTATCTGGCATATCTTCTGGCATATATTCTGACATATTTTCTGGCATTCTATCTGGCATCCTATCTGGCATTCTATTTGGCATTCTATCTGGCATATCTATCTGGCATATCTTCTGGCATATTTTCTGGCATTCTATCTGGCAAATCTTCTGGCATTCTATCTGGCATTCTATCTGGCATATCTTCTGGCATATTACCTGGCATTCTATCTGGCATATCTTCTGACATATCTTCTGGCATTCGATCTGGCATTCTATCTGGCATTCTATTTGGCATTCTATTTGGCATTCTATCTGGCATTCTATCTGGCATATCTTCTGGCAGATTTTCTGGCATTCTATCTGGCAAATCTTCCTACATGAGGTCCGGCAGGGAACACTGGGCGTGGATGGTCGTGGTTGAGGTCCGGCAGGGAACACTGGGCGGGGATGGTCGTGGTTGAGGTCCGACAGAGAACACTGTGGATCGCGGGTCGCAGTTGGACGAGGAGGACGACAAGGAGGACGACGAGGAGGACGACGAGGAGGACGAGGAGGAGAGGAGGAGGAGGACGAGGCAGGAGGCAGGAGGAGGCAGGAGGAGGCAACTGACATAAAATCTAACAACCCTCACCTGGCAGGTGGGGAAAAAAGCAACAACACAAACATCACAGGCCATGGGTTAAGACAGGCCACGCCCAGCCCGCAACAACCTGGGCATGCCCCCATGCGACCAATGGATTGGTCTGCCATGGCAAGGTGACACCTTGCTTCTGATCTACCTGGCAAAGGTTGAAAGGCAGGCAATGCAACTATGCAAATATGCAATGATGTCAGGCTAATGGAAAATGCAGTAATGGGAGGATTGATGCAATTGAAACAAATATGCAGCTGGACATAGTGGGACAGTTTCAAACTTGAACCCTCTTCCACACCAATTCCCACCTTGAGGTGCGTGCAGGTTGTAGGCCACTTCGCAGGCTGAACTGCCTTTGAAATGTAAAAACTTTCCGAGCTAAGTATGACCCCCACACTGGAGCCAGCATCAGGGCCATCAGGGCATTTGACCGTAAAACTGATACGGTCTCCCAGGTCCTTTGGCATCTTAAGCCCAGGGATGTTTGCAGCCTGCAACTGTGCAAACGCAGCCTTGGCCCTATGTCGCCTCTTCTCCTTCTCAGTCATGGTCTCACCAGCTGGCTCCGGTGCACTTGCAACTTTTCTCCCAGACTTCCTAACCTTCGCCTTTGGGCTGGCCTTTGCCATTGGGCTCACCTTTCTCTTGCGACCTGTGGAAGTCACAGGCTCAGCAGCTTCAGAAGAAGCAGCCTTGGCAGCTTCAGAAGAAGCAGCAGGACGGCGCAAAGCCGGTCTCCTCCCAGTACAACCTTCCTCTGTGGCCTTTTTTTTTTCTTCTCCACCTTTTCCGCTTTTTCATCATCTTCAGCCTGAAACAACAGGTGAATCACTTTCCCAAGCTATAGGATTAAGAACTTGAGATTGAGATAAATCTCACTCACAAAAAATGAATCCAAATTGCTTGTAGACAAACGACACACCTCCCGGTACTGTTTACGAAGCAAAGCTTGTTGGGCTGCAAGATCATGAACTTCAGCCACATCCTCTTTGTCCTCCTGAAAAAAGGTTTTAGTGGTGAGGCATAAGACAGCTGCCATGCAACAAAAGATAGCAATCCCCAATCTGGAGCCAATACCCCAAACCCAGGCACCTTCGAGGCTTCAGCTTCAATTTCAGCAGCAGCATCTTGTGGTGATTCAGGCAAGGCCTCCCATGAATACAGAAGCATTCAAGCTAGTGATATGACACCCAACTTTCAGGCCTTCATTGCACCAGGCCATCTTTCAAAAAATGAACGTACTCGGATGTGGTAGGGAATCCACACTTTTCCATTGTCTTGGCCCTGGCCACATGCAAAAGAAAATAGATGAAAACAATTTGGTGTGGATTTAGTAGACTGCCACTGGAACATCAACTCCCAAGCATGTGCGTGAAGAGAATCCCGCCTTCTCATCAAATTTGTCCATACCAGCATCGGGCTCTTGGGAATCCATGTTCAATGGGATGGTCTGGCACATTGGTCACAGTGGAATGAAATGAACAAATATTGCGTATGGTTCAGCAACAGTCTGGCCTGCATGTTGTCCACATCACCTCCACCACGTGGAGGGGTCAGGCCCCACTCAGCCTGAAACAGTGACATATAGATCTAGATATTATAAGGTGTTAACAGCAATAGTGGAGAGAGACTCATATAAATATATAATGGGGATAAACTCATATAAAATAAAACCCTCAAAACCCTGAACCCTCTGCACTCGTTTGCAATCTTGGGGGCTCTTCCACAGGAGCTTGGGCTCGAACCCACTCGGCAAGGTCACGAGGCTGGGAATCTGGAACAGCTTTGGCAGGCAGCACGCCCTTAAGGTAGAAGAAAGCACATGCAGTTCAACATCATGAAGAGTTGGAACAGAATTTCACAAATCAACTTGGTATCCAACTTCATCCAGATGTAGACTTTGCGATCCTCCATCCTCCTATTTTTTTGGGGTTCCCCACAGGCATGTTCCATGCTGCATGGCTTTAATTTGACTGCCACTGCACACTCGCAACAAGACATCCATTCTTGGATCCCCGCAGCAGGTGCCCTGGACACTTCACCACAAGCAGAAGAGGACGTTGGGGCAACCTGGTCAGTGGGCAAGGGGTAGATGTGCAATGATGTTGGGTTATACACAGGCCATGGGCTCTGGATATTTTGAAATAATTGGTTATTTTCAATTTGGTCCCATCAAATGGAAGTGAAACCTTGTTTTAGCAATAGGACCTTGCTTTGAGGCTTTGGCCGGCACGGCAGCTGTAGGCACATGAGAAACCACCACTTCCTAGGAATAATGACTGAATAGTGAAAACCCTGGTGAAAACCCTGTTACATCCAGATTCACAAAATACTAGAAACTTATTTATCAAGTGACATCAATCATCAAGTGACATCAAGTGACATCAAGTGAAAGATCGTGTAGGCATAGTCCCAAGGTCAGGACAGCATCGTCTTCATCCTGGCTGCATATCCCACATCACGATCTACAAAGACTAACTAGAGCTATGTCATTCACCATGTACGGTATTGAATACATAGTAGCAACCAGTCCTTGATGCAGATCATCTCGGCAGGTTCAGCAGTTGTCTCCTGCAGGTGGGATATCAACATTTAACCAGTACGATTTTGTTACTTCAGGGTTGCACTGAATATAGTCACCCCGGCCTCAACCCATATGGGCTCTTCATCCAAATCAACTACCAGTTGCACCGATGGCTCCTGGCCAAGAATTGTAAACACTTGTGTTTTTGAAAAAATCCAAACCCACGCCTCAGCCACTTCCAGCGGGATAGAAGCCCCCTGTGAACAAAGAACAAGATGATGGACCATTCACCCATCAAAACAAAATAATGGGCTGTGACTGTGATATGAGATACACCTGTGAGTGTAGTGTAGTCGTTATTTACTGTATATATGAAAATTATCGACAGTTTTTTTCAAGTGTTTGAACCATCCTGGGTGGAAAAACATTGAGCTCCCATTGCCCTGTTGCAAAACATTTGATGTGCCTCCTTTTTGCGAACCAATCGCAAGTAGAGGGTCTTCAGCACTTGAACCTTTTGGTTCCTGCACAAGAATGTGAATTTGTCAATCAGTTTTTAGTATGGTTGTAGCGGGGTATAAGTAGAGTAAGCCAGAATTCCACCCCTCACCTCGATGTTTCTGCTTTTCGGGTCAATGCATGGAGGTGTCCAAGCAACCCACGGAGCTGTTGTGCCTGGTAAGATGCCCAGTCCTGCGGCATGGGCTAGATGGACCCAAGAGGGTGGATGGTGTAGCAGCTACCAGTCTTGTGGTCCTTGATCATTCTCTTCCCCCCACGTCTGCTATAAAGGGGTCTGTGCCAGTTGTGCACCAGGGTGGCCAACAGGAATGCTGCCTGCCAATAAAAAGGAAAACTATGCTGTGTTCTTCTAAATCTTCATAACGACAGATTTTAGTATTGAGGCCAAGCCTGGAGATCTTTGACGGTGGGCAACCCTTCGCCAGATTCAAGAGATGGTCGCAAACAAATCAGCACCTCCAAAATCAGCTGATAGTTTCTCTCCAAGTCATCTTCATAGACCTAGGGGCTGGTAGCACACAGATCAGAATGGATCCAAATTAGTTTTTGACATCACCAAACACATGCATTTTTTCTCACATGTGAAGTGGACACATTGGTCACATTTTTTTTTCACATCCTGTTGGAATGCAACAACTGGGCCCCCCAACCAATGCATTCTCATGATCCCGGTTCCAATTGCACACGTGCACTTCCTGATCGGGCAAATAGCAAAAAAAAACTGATGATAAGTTATAAATTTATTGCATGCAGTATTGCATACATGGAGTACAGGAGGGATGCCTCACCACAGCTGATGTCAGGTGAGCAGTTGTTGATGTAGTTCCACAAGCCCTCATAAAGGGACGAAGCTTTTGCCTAGGTCTGCAGAGACCAATCAGATGTGGAATTTTATAAACCCACTATGGATCATAAAGTCATCATTTATTCAACAACCCCAATAATGTCAAATTCATATGTGCATGTTGAGATACAGAAGCTCCAAACTTCATTGGTGACTGGACATAGCGGCTCCCATCAGGATTTTTTGTTTCAACAAGCACCACCGCCATGGCTAAGGCCAAGCCAGCAGCAGCTAGGTTCCAGTCCACACTGAGCCGCAAGGGCAATGGGATGAGAGGGCAGGTTCATGCTTACCCAAACATCATCCAAATAGTTTTCAAATGAAATGTTCAGTCTGTTTGAGCCCATTGGGGTATTGAATGGCATTAGTTCAGAAACCACCCAGCCATCAACAACCGACACCTGGCAGGGCGCACCTCTCAACGCTGCATTTCGAAGCAGCCCCATACCAACCACACCAGAGTAGCCATGGGAACCATGTCCTCAAACCCTGAAAATCCCTGAAACAATAGCCAAGTAGAGCTGCTTTTCACCCTAGTGCATTGAATCAGATGCAATGCTTTAAAAGAATCGCTCGATGCACCATGTCAGGAATTGTTTCGGGTGCTTTGATGTCCAAAAAATGATGAAATTGAACCCCTTTGTCAGCCCCCTTGAGCCAACTGTCTCCCAGAGAGGGAAGGCCATTCTAGGAGACATTTGGGGTCCAAGACCATTCTAAGAGACAGTTTGGCTGATCACTCTCTAAGAAGGTGATCGGATCCTCAGGGAATAGTATTACGAATGCAGCCACAGCACGAAGCAACCTTGACGCAGCCATTACAATGCGATCTGCAGAGACTGAGTTGCAAAACACAATAGAACTACGCGCAACTGGGTCGGAAATTGCAGCTCCAAAACCGGATCTCGACGCCAAAGCGAAAAAAAAGACGATTTTGAAGCACTTTTTAAAAGGATTTTTAAAAAGAAAATCACTGGCGCCAAAATGGAGAAAATCTGCTGACAAATCACTGTTGCAGCCTTCATGCAGCCACTCCAATACGATTTACGAAGTCCAGCTGCAAAAGACAATAGTATTGCCAATGCAGCAACAGCACGAAGCAACCTTGACGCAGCCATTACAATGCGATCTGCAGAGACTGAGTTGCAAAACACAATAGAACTACGCGCAACGGCGTCGGAAATTGTAGCTCCAAAACCGGATCTCGACGCCAGAGCGAAAAAAAGACGATTTTGAAGCACTTTTTAAAAGGATTTTTAGAAGGAAAATCACTAGCGCCAGAATGGAGAAAATCTGCTGACAAATCACTGTCGCAGCCTTCATGCAGCCACTCCAATACGATTTACGAGATCCTGCTGCAGAAGACAATAGTATTACGCATGCAGCCAAAGCAGGAAGCAACCTTGACGCAGCCACTACAATGCGATCTGCAAAGACTGAGCTGCAAACCGCAATCCCATTTACATTGCGGGAACGATCCTACAGTTGCAAAGCGGAATGGAATTCCATCGGCAACTCATCCACCAGCAACACTTGCAATCCCATTTACATTGCGGGAACGATCCTACAGTTGCAAATCGCAATGGAATTCCATCGGCAACTCATCCACCAGCACCACTTGCAATCCCATTTACATTGCGGGAACGATCCTACAGTTGCAAATCACAATGGAATTCTGTCGACCGCACCGCACATGCACGAAAAACAGGTGAAACCCCATTTACAATGCGGAACCGATCCGAGCATGATCCGAACATGATCCGCCCATGATCCGACCACACACGAGACCGTCTCGCAACCGTCGCACCGCAGAGGTAGATCATCGAGGTTCGGGGACGGACTTTGTATGGAAAAACATAGGACATAGGGTTTCGTGCATCTGCTATCTCTCAAAAACGCATTTCGTGCGAGACTTCCTTCAAAACTCCATCGGCAACTCCTCCACCAGCACCACTTGCAATGCCATTTGCATTGCGGGAACGATCCTACAGTTGCAAATCACAATGGAATTCCATCGGCAACTCATCCACCAGCACCACTTGCAATCCCATTTACATTGCGGGAACCATCCTACAGTTGCAAATCACAATGGAATTCTGTCGACCGCACATGCACGAAAAACACATAGGGTTTCGTGCATCTGCTATCTCTCAAAAACGCATTTCGTGCGAGACTTCCTTCAAAACTCCATCGGCAACTCCTCCACCAGCACCACTTGCAATGCCATTCTAACTCTTTCTTTGACTAACTCTTTCCCTGACATTCTAAAAGTTACAATTAACTCTGTCCCTAACTAACTCTTTCCCTCACTAACTCTTCCTTTGACTAGCTCTTTCCCTGACAGTCTAAAAGTTACAATTAACTCTTTCCCTAACTAACTCTTTCCCTCACTAACTCTTCCTTTGACTAACTCTTTCCCTGACAGTCAAAGTTACAATTAACTCTTTCCCTAACTAACTCTTTCCCTGACTAACTCTTCCTTTGACTAACTCTTTCCCTGCTTTGACTAACTCTTTCCCTGACAGTCAAAGTTACAATTAACTCTTTCCCTAACTAACTCTTTCCCTCACTAACTCTTCCTTTGACTAACTCTTTCCCTGACAGTCAAAGTTACAATTAACTCTTTCCCTAACTAACTCTCTCCCTCACTAACTCTTTCTTTGACTAACTCTTTCCCTTACATTCTAAGGTTCTTTGACTAACTCTTTCTCTGACTTTCTAAAAGTCCGTAACACGGAAGTTTCTCCCCCTAAACTTCCTTTGATCATGGATTTTAATCATATATATTCATGATACATGATATAGGATGAAAATGATCAATATCCCGGATTCGGCTGTCGTTTCAGCATGAAGATGCCCCGGTGCACCGAGCCCCAGTGCTTGAAGGTGCTGGAAGCAGAAGGGATGCCAAGTTCTGATCGAAAAAATGGAGCGAACACAGCGGTGCAGAATTCTCTGAGTTGGATATGTTGTTTTCCCCAAGAAAAGATGGTTTGTTTGGGATGATTTGGATGTATATTATATTACTACTGTTATGATATTTTATATTATGTCACTATCTTTTGATATCATATTGTGATATTATATTAGATACTATATTGCAATACTATGTTAGAGTATTATATCATAATATTATATTATGCTATTCTATAAATATATATATATATACATAGTGGTGTTTAAAAATCTGTCATATAATCCCGTACCTTTTGGACAATCTCACATGCACCTATATAGGTTGGCGGCAGGGAAAAAATCATTGCCTTCTTGGGTCTAAATCGTTTGGAGGCTGCAAAAATCTATGCCGAAGCGCCTCCCAAAACCGCGACAGAAGCGGTCTGATTTTTGTAAGGATTATGAATTATCAATGGATTGGTTTAAGGGAAAATTTACAGGAAACTCATATTTAATGGGAAATTCTATGGTTTCCGGTTTCGATTTACCCTGTAACCAATCCATTGAAACTAGGAATCGGAAGCTTGAGGTATTTAAGAAATTTGTGGTGCCAACATGTCACTCATTATGTACGGTTGCAAGACAGCGAGACGACCGAAATGAAGAGCTATGGATATTCACGTGTGGCGATTTTTATATAGATTTTTTTAGAATATGTATGAATATGTTATATATATATTATATAATGGAACTTTTGTGCTTGATTTCTGTCCAGCAATTTGCAGCTGCCCGGACCCGGCTTTAGAGTCTAGCCTCCAGAGATTCCCAAAATTTGTGCTCTCCCAGCCATCTCGGGGGGACAAGTCATGACAAGTCCATTCCAGGACATCAGCCAAACGGTATCCCGTCCACTGTTTCTCAAGATTTTGGTGCCCCCCGGAGGGTCTTTTCTTAACGACGAGTTTGTATGATTGTTGGGCCCACGGTTTCAAGAAACGTCCATATGTCCGCGTGTTTGCTTCAAAAATCCTTTGACATATTATTCCATGTATGGTATGGTTACCAACATTTTTTGCAATTTTGGTGGTAAAAAAAAAGGTCAATCTTCCATATATCTGAGTAACTTATAGTGACCTTACTATGACCTGACTGGAATCATGGTTTGTAAGGGGAACTATCCCAATGCCATATTTCATCTTATTTCAGGTGATAGGTTAGTTAACCTTCCATCTTATTTTAAGTTGTTCCCAATATAGCCAAGTTACTCATCTGGTTACTTAACATAGCCATGGAAAATCACAATTTTTAATAGGTAAACCATCTATTTCTATGGGCCATCTATACCATGGCGAATTGTTAAGTAACCAGAGGGTAACCAAAGGGTAATAATGATAATTACTTTCCATGACTATATTTGATGGTAAAAACCATGGTTTCCAGTGAAGATTTTCCCGACTAAACCAATCCAATGAAATATAGCCAGCATGTTCTCCGCCAGAGCTGCTCGGGCTCACAAAAGGGGCCAAGTGGATCACCAGCCCGCCGGACGCATGGCCGTGGCTGGGCAGAACGAAACGAAAACGAGACGACGGTGGAACAATGGCGAAGTACGACCCGGGGAATGCCGACATGTTCATTGTTGTGTTTGATTTTAAAGTAATTATGACACTTCAATACAATACAATACAATATATACATATATATATGATATAATATATAATATTTATAAATATATATATATATGATATATTTATATATTATATATATATATTTAGTAAACATAATATGTATCTATATATTATGATATTTCTATAAATTTTAATATATAATATAACATTATATATATATGCATAAAATAATAAAATATATAATACAATATATGATTAAACAAATATCATAATAATATTTACATATATATATATATACGTACAATATGATACATATACATACAATACAGCATATCTAATATACAATATACAATATAATGCGTATATATTTTACACTATATATATATATGTTGTAATATTTGAAATAATAATAATAATACATATATATATATACAATTTTATTATATATTATATATAATACACATAATATGCACATATATATATATATATGTTTAATATGATATACATATATAAATAACAATAATATATATATATATACATATTGATATTATAAACTGGATCCTGTATATTGGATATATAGGAGGAACTGTCAAAACTCTTGTAGACCACTTAAGTGGAGAGTGCTCACGTTGTGTCTGGAAAGAGCATTAAACACTGTGTATATAGCGATAGGGCTCCAAGAGCGATACCAATGTTTGTGCACAATAATCTCCACAGTGGTCTTATGCAAAGTTGCGAACATGCAAGGGGTGAGTTTGCTAATTCTCCTAGCTATACCGTAGCTATACCCCTTTAACTTTGTTCTAAAAGTAGCCCCAGACAACAGACCCTTTCCTCCTGTCCTTTCCTGTGCGCTTTTCCCTCTTTGTTTCGGCTTTGTTTCATCTTTCTTTCCTCTTCCTCTATTCTTCCATTTCTCTTGCTTACCTCTTGCTTTCCCCTTTCCTCCTGATTTCGTGTTTCCTGCCTCTTCCTTGCCTCTTCCTTCCTTACACAAATTTGATCATCCATCTTCATGATCATCAGAAGTACAAACGTACAAAACCATGGTTAGTGACAGGGCCCCCCAAATAAGCAATCCTTTCTAAGCAAGGTGAATACATGATGTATTGACAGTTGCACATATATATATATATACATGCATATGTAATATAGGAGATGTGTTACATAATATATTCTACTATATTATACATCATGTATATTTATTTAATGGCCATAAACCATAAACTGGGTGGGGGCATTTTGTCATGGTTTGCGATCCCAAATTACGTCATGAAGGAGCCAATACAAATCCTACAACTGAATTATTATATCAACGGGGCAACATCAACAGAAACGAACAAAAATAACATAGAAGGCCAATTAAATTCTACGTGTTATATTAGCAAGAAGCTCAAAATAGATCCAGACCCAAATGCTGAAAATGGGGGGGGGTTATTGGATATGCATGGGTTTGCCATGTGCATGATTTAAGATGTTAATTGGTATGTAACTCTACTGACATATGGGGCCTATGGGCCTAAAGCATTCAAGTGCCCCATTTGAAGGTATCCCTCACAACCTCGCACGGTCCATTTCATCGCGCATGCACATTCCACTTTTAGTAACTCATGTTTGGGTTAAGATTTTTAAAAATTCAATCATAATGATAATCATTTGCAACCAATATTTGTCTATGGATGGGATGCCCTCCAGTATAAACATCGCTATGGAAGCCATGGCCCATTAGATGATTGTTACCTTTGAAAAAAGGCTGGTTTTCCATTGCAAAGTGTTTGATTATGGCTAAAATCACCTGGAAATCACTGGCGTTTCACTTCGCCAGGATTAGCCTCTGGTAAACATAGAAAAAACGATGGACCATGACCATTTTTTCATCAGCAAATCAGAAATCAATAGTTGAATCACCCCTTGAAACGGGCAATGTTCAATAGCTATGTTCAATCACCGGAGAGATTCGCAATTGATTGTCGGGTTACCGGTTGAAGTCCTGACATCGCCAGGCTGAGTTTATGGGCAGAGCTGCGAAGTCACAGTACCCCGTTGGGATCGTTGGGCTTTGGTGGCGACAAAAACTGGCTACCAAAAAAAGCCATGAAACTTGGGTTATCATGGGTTATCCCATTTTTTGACTGGGAAACCCCTTTTTTGACTGGCTGGAAACACCTTTTTTGACTGGGTTATAACTATGGTTATGAAATCTTGTGAGCCAGTGGATCCAAGGGATGATTCTCCTTTTTGGGATTTTCTATCCAGCAGCCAGCACCGCAAAAAAATCGTAGCTGAACAGGGCTTGGTAAATGTCCTGTTTTGGGGATTTTGAACATCACTTGAAGAAGTATTTGTTGGTGATTGTATCCCCAATAGTTGGATGATGAACACCAAAAATTCTGATTTTTTGCGCCAGCAACGCAGTTCACTTGAAGTTCTCCCATTTGCAAGAATTCTTCCAAGAAAGGTCCTCTGAGACATGCACATTTGATGAACATGTTTGGAAGATCTTTTATACATAGAACATCATAGAACATGTGGGGTCACAATATGTTACAATCTGACAGTCCCTCGAGTAGATCTTCACATGTTCAGTTGCCCCAGTGCTGTTTCAACAGTTTGCAGGATGGTTCCGTGATTTTATAGACACTCTGTACAGATTGCAGAGCGACTCGCAGTTACCCTGACAACAAATACATAGAATTCTGCAAGAGAGAACTCTGCTAACTGCTTGTTGGCAGTTGCAATACTTAATATTTAGTTACTTTCTGTCTTCCGTCTGCAAAAAAAACATTTCTCAAAAACTGATTGATGAATGATCCAAATTCACAATGTTCAACCACAAACCCGGTTTGATGCGCCAAAAATTGTTTGTTGATTTTAAACAAGAGATGTTTCCGAGAAGTAGCTTTGCTAGTCATTGAAAAACCAACATTTCATGCTGGTTTCAACAATCTTGCTGAGTGACTGCGTGGGAGAATCGATTGACATGATGCAGACTATACCTGTAGCAACCAGACCTTCTGTATTTACAGTGATATGATGTGACATATATGATTTTAGATACATAATAATATTTGGTACTATACTACTACTATTCTTGTTTATTCTTGTTTATACGCGTATCTATATATACATATATACGTATTACATTGTTTATTCGTGTGTATGTATAATGTATATGTATGTATAGGTGTATATATATATACATTATATACATACATACATAATATGACACGTGCCCATATATTACACATGTCTATGTATATATATATATCATATGACAATACGTTATTCATGTATTGGTAGACATATGTCTTAGTTCACCAGGTGCTCATCGGAGGCGTGTCCGGTAAGGCGCGAATCAACCGGTAAGGGGATGCAGAAGAAAGCCCAAGAAATGGCATGGATGGGGATTGAACTTGTGTTTCTCCATATTTAGCCCAGAAGCATGTGATTGAAGCGTTCGAAAAAATGCGTCTAAACGTGATTGAACCCAGAACAAACTGATGAAACTTGTGATTTTAGCCAGAAAAATGGGATTGAAGCAACAACAACAACAACAACTACTACTACTACTACTACATCTACAACTACAACTACAAACAACTAACAACTAACAACTAACAACTAACAACTACAACAGCAGGAATAGGGATTTCACCATCTAAAATGAGGATATAATTGGTAGTATGTAATCAACAATATATAGGTTCATGGTTTGAAGTATTTGAACTATTTGATCCCCAGTGACTTGTTGTTGTTTTTTTTTGTGAGGGGGGCTCAACCACCAAGATGATTAAACATTGCTGACATGTGTGGGCGGTGTCTGAATTTTGACCGGCTCCAAAATGTGCAGTCCAAGAATTGGAGCTGCTTGGTACCGACAGTTGTTGATTTTTCGCAGATACCAGTGACCATTTCTTCGTTCACAAAGAGGATAGTTAGTGGGACTAATTATGCCAATAGAGCCTTATTTCAGGTCAGTGAAATATTCCGATTTACCCAGATTAGTGGATTATCAACCATTATTAACTATGATTAACTATTATTAGCTATTATCAACCATTATTAATCATTTTAAACCAATTTTAACAACTATTAACCACTATGAACCACCACTAACCATCATTAATCACTAACCACTATGAACCATTATCTACCACTACTAACATCTATTAATCACCATTAATCATCATTAACCATTATCAACCACTACTTACTACTAACATCTATTAACCTTTTTTGACACTATTAAAACCACTATTATACAATGATTCCAACCGGAGCTTCCCCGGCAACTTTTTATCTATCCCCTCCAGGTCTTCGGTCCAAGTGACCGGCCCACGTATGCCAGTGCTGATGCCCGGTATGGCTTCGGTCACCGTTCTGGGACAGTCACCGCACGGTCGTTCCGTTGTGTTGAGTCATGTTGAGCCATTTTTTCAAAAGGGCAGAAACAAAAAGTAGATGTATACTATGCTATACTCTGATATATATATATATATATTTGTGTGATTATACTCTCATATATATATATGATTCTTTATGATATCATACTGTGTATATCATTCTCATTATTACTAATATATATATATATGTATGTGTGTTATGGTTATGATTGTTATTATTGTGATCAGTATGATTGTATATGACCCTTTGGTAGAGTAACTTAGACCTTGAAAATCAACCATGTTTAGTTGCAACTAATTTCCAACCCCTATTTGGCAGGGTGTATGTTAATTGACTGGAAGGTGAATATTATATATATATACACAATATATATATATACACACTATATACATATATATATATACACTATATATCATATCAATATGTAATATGTATGTCAAAATAT
The DNA here is from genome assembly GCA_947184155.2 of Cladocopium goreaui. Taxonomy (NCBI): domain Eukaryota; class Dinophyceae; order Suessiales; family Symbiodiniaceae; genus Cladocopium; species Cladocopium goreaui. Next base: position 391,014 of record CAMXCT020006257.1, read on the forward strand.
GCATCATATACAGGTGTGCGAGTGTATATGTGTATCCGTTAAGTATATTTTGGTTTAGAAACCAACATTTCTTTACAATAATGTCTATACATATACACACATGTAATATGTACACATGTATACAGACTGCATGCAAACACATAGTTAAGTCAACAACATCAATGTGCACAGCAAAATGTCTATTTCTAACACTTATCAATAGACACAAGACTGGCTTTGTAGAATTACATGTATATCAACTGGCAGGTTCCTGCAAACCCTTGGATTGCCCATCCGTTTTTGTTGGCTTGTTTGATGTCCAGGGGAGGGCTTGGTGCTGATGCCGACTGTGTGTATCTGTCTATCCTAAGCATTCCAATTCTAATTTTAAGTCTAAATCTAACTAATCAAATCTGAATCTAGTCTAAATCTAATTTTGATAGTAACTAAATCTAGTCTAACTAATCTAATGCAACCAAATTAGCTAATCAAATCGAATCTAATCTAATCTAATGCAACCCAACCCAATCTATTTATCTACCTACCTATCTCTCCATCCATCTATCCATCTATCTATCTATCTATCGATCGATCGATCTATCTATCTAGCTAGCTATCTATCTATCGATCGATCTATCTATTTATCTATCTATCTATCTATCTATTTATCTATCTATCTATTTATCTAATCAATCTATCTATCTATTTATCTATCTATCTATTTATCTAATCTATCTATCTATCTATCTATCTATCGATCTATCTATCTATCTATCTATCTATCTATCTATCTATCTATCTAATCTATCTTATCTATCTATCTATCTATCTATCTATATATCTATCTATCTATCTATCTATCTATCTATCTATCTATCTATCTATCTATCTATCTATCTATCTAATCTATCTATTTATCTAATCTATCTATCTATCTATCTATTTATCTATCTATCTATCTATCTATCTATCTGTCTATCTAATCTATCTAATATATCTAATCTATCTATCTATCTATCTATCTATCTATCTATCTATCTATCTATCTATCTATCTATCTATCTATCTATCTATATCTATCTTATCCTATCTTATCCTATCTTATCCTATCTTATCCTATCTTATTCTATCTTATCCTATCTTATCCTATCTTATCCTATCTTATCCTATCTTATCCTATCTTATCCTATCTTATCCTATCTTATCCTATCTTATCCTATCTTATCCTATCTTATCCTATCTTATCCTATCTTATCCTATCTTATCCTATCTTATCCTATCTATCTTATCCTATCTATCTATCTATCTATCTATCTATCTATCTATCTATCTATCTATCTAGTGCCCACCCTTCAAAATCCCCTACCTCAAACCCACATCATGAATCGACAACATCTTCCAATGCATTGGTTTGCATTTTTTTGAAATCTTTTGGCTGTATCCTAGTTCCTTCTGACTTGTACATACATATTTTTTAATGTGATATGAACTCTCAACCATTCAAAGACAACAAAAAGCGACAGTGTTCTGGAAGTCTTCAGCCTGGGAAATCTGGGAAACAAATTTGGCAAAAAAAAAAACAGAAAACCACAAAGCATAATAACCCATAGGATCCATGTATGCTATATATGGTAACATTTACCATCAATATACCCCACATGTTAGCATATATACTATACATGAATCCTATGGGTAATGACAATGTTCAGGGATTCTTGGCTGACCCCCTGACGTCCCAAACTTCTAGAACGAACTTGCTTCTTGGACTTCCAGATCATTTCTTTTGTCTGGATCTGCTTTTCCTGGTTTCCCCAAGTGTGCCCTCCACAAAACTTCCTGAAAATTGTATGTGTCCTCTTTGTTCTGTTTTTGGACTCTCAGTGTTTGTCTTGATACGTCCATCTGATTGTCTTGCATTGCAATGTATTGATTGCGTTCTTCTCTCAAAACTGTTTGTTTTTCGCAGGAAATGCAAATTGTTCTTAAAGAATTGCACGTTCAGACAAAAAGCCTCTCATTAAACTACATATGGAGGTGTCCTTTGACAAGCACGGTATTCTTCTCAGGAGACACAATTTTTGAAAAAAACATTTACACTCATGCTTCATTTCTTTCAAAAAACAGTATTCAGTGAAGAGTGGATAGAATGCATCTGAAGAAGCAGTGTTCTCTCAAAGATACAATTTTCATGTTTGAAAAGTTGTTCTTTGAAATTGCAGTTTTGCTTTGGACGTTTCATGTAGAGTGTTCAGTTATCTTTTCAAGACTTGAGTATGTAGTCCCTTTGACAGTATAGTATAGTGTTCTTTCAAACAAGAAGATTTCTTGCAGATATAGATTTCACGTTAACAGGCAGGCTGGATTTCTGTCAGAAACTGTCAGTGCTCCTTTCAAACGAGATGGCTTTCCAAGAGATAAAGTACACCTTTCGAAGCAAAAAGAGTACACATTTGAATGACTAGTTGGCTTCTTCAAAGGCAAGCTGCACATTTTCCCAGGTTCACTGCGTAGGTAGCGAACTGTCCTAGTGGAATGCCGGATTTGTTTCCTGAAATAGATAATGTTTTAAATGAACACTATGTCTTTGGAAAAGAAGTCGTTTATTGCAAGGAAAACTGTGTTTTTTTTCTCAAGAACATGGCATATGCCTTAGCTGGCTTGTTGAATACTGTGTTGAAGGAGCACTCCGCCACTCCGCCATAAAAACAGAACACTGAACTCAACGAACGATACCCTTTTTAAAGGAATACTTACCCTTCTTGGAAATGGATACCCTTTGTTTTGAGGCTTAAAGGAGTACTGTATTGTTGGCAGGAATGTTTCAAACACTGTGGATATACTGTTTTTGTTTCTCTGAATCAGAATATTGACATTTACTATTGCATCTCTGAAATGAAAGCCAAGTGTCTTCAAGATGCACTGGCATCTTCAGAGGGAAACATGGACATACTCACAGCAGGCTCCATATTCCGCAGGAAGAAGAACATTATCCTTTAGTGCAAGAACAAACACACATCTTCCCAAATAATATTACACCTTTTGAATATGTGTATATATATATATAAAGCATTTGTAAAAACACAACACATACCTTGGAAGCACTGCATTGATTAAGAGAAGGCTGCGTTACTTTTCGGAATGTTGATTTCTGCACATCGATAAATTGATAGATCGATACCGTAGATAGAGAGATTCAGAGACAGATAGCTAGCTAGCTAGATAGATCAGATAGCAGATAGAGATATAGATAGATAGAGACATACACCGAAACTTAACATGAACACCTTTAAGTATATATATATATGTATTATAAATGCACCTTAGATTTGCCTAGCAGTTTCTTGCCTTTTGGAAAGATATCGAATCATTTTTTCGAGTCTCCAGCTAGTAGGCCATGTTTCAACAATTTTCAACAGTTGTCTGTTGAGGGGTAGCAGACAATACCACATATATCAACATAATCATATTTTACAATAATATGTTCATGTGTATTGGAGACATATTCCTGGATATGACGTTCATCAATTCATTGGACACTTTTCCGTTGCTTGACATTTGGATCATTTGGTGGTAAAACCCAGGAATTAAAATCAGCCCTGCAATTGTTAATAATGTTTGATGATGTTTAGATATGTTTAGTAATGATTAATAATGATTAATAGTGGTTAATAATGGTTGATAATGGTTAATAATGGTTAATAGTAATGACGGATGCTTTGTTTTGATGGCTTTGGTACCTGTAATGACTAGGGGACAACCCCCAGGTCGTTCGGCTGAAGGTCGTTCAAATTCGCCAACGGCCTCATTGTCACCATCGTCACCTTCATCATCCAAGGAACACGACACAACGACTCGGATTTTACTGGTCGGACACAACACAGTTTGTGAAGACCCAATGCACCAGAAATGGTATAATAATGTATAATATCCAAGATCTCCATGGTTATATTACCAGTATCTTTGAAGCTTGGAATATTGTGGACTCCTTCACATGTATTTGCTTGGGTCAACTGGTCAACTCAATGTTTGTTTTCAATTCAGATCAACAAAAAATCACCGTTCGAAGATGCTTCAGGGAATTGTCGACCTCAAAATTCTGGCCATGGACCCCTGGGACCCCTGGGACCCTGGGATGATGCTACGAATCCCATCATTCACTTTGCGAGTTAGCCTCTGGTTATGTCAACACTTTGCGAACTTGAAAAAATGGTGATAGAAATAGTGGATTTACCCATTAGTATGGTGATTCTTTCCATAGTTTTTTGTAACGTTGTTTACCAGAGGGTCAATTCTACATTCAATAGTCCCAGTCATAGGTGTTTGTATCCCCCACCGGGTCACCATGGCTTCTGGATCTAGATTTTTAGGGGCTGTTTAGTATTAGGAAGGGATGAAAAGAATCACTGCCATGGCTCGCTTTTGATGCTTCTGGACTTCTCAGTTGTGAGATGTTGGGCTACCCTCTGGTAATTTGTGACACTTTGCTATTGAAAATGGCCCAGTCGAAAAAGTGGATTTTCCCAATAAAAATTGTGATTTTCCATAGTCTTTTGTACCCTCTGGTAAACTAACGTAACTATGGAAAATCACAATTTTTAATGGGTAAATCCACTATAAATGGCCATTTTCAATAGCTATGTCAGTCATTACTTGAATGTTGGAATTCCCAATCTTCCATTTTTTCGATCTAGCTCAAAACATGTAGCTGGCTCAATTTCATCAGGGGTATGTTTTGACAGTCACCTTGGGCTTTTTCAGAGGTACCATATCTAGTACTAAAGTAATCAGTGGGGATTGAACCTGGCAATTTAATGCAATTTAACAGATTGGGAAGTTTCTGCGAGCTCGCTCAACTGCAACGAGCTGGCTCAGCACCATCGAGCTCGCTCAATGCCACGTAGCTGGCTCAGGGGCATCGAGCTAGCTCAATGGCATCGAGCTGGCTCAATTTTTTTAGCGAAAAAAAAAAAGAAAAAAAAAACCTCGCAGAAATTGAGCCAGCTACGTCACGTTGAGCTGGCGGACGAATGTGAGAGCATCAAAACGAATACTAACTATGTATTGGCCGGGTTCATGACGCATTGGCGAGCCGGCTCAAGGGCATGTAGCCGGCTCAATTTCTGCGAGGTTTTTTTTTTCCTTTTTTTTTCTTTTTTTTTCGCTAAAAAAATTGAGCCAGCTACGTGGCGCTGAGCCAGCTACGAGGCGCTGAGCCAGCTACGTGGCATTGAGCCAGCTACGTGGCACTGAGCCAGCTACGTGGCACTGAGCCAGCAAGGTAGCTTTGAGCTTTGAGCTAGCAAGGAGGCAGTGAGCCAGCAAGGTAGCTTTGAGCTTCATCATATATATATACACCTATGCAATCCCAACCATGTAATATACTAGATCTAGGGAAAAGCAATTTTTTTGAGGGAGACACGTACCTTTGAGCTGGAGCGGGAATGTGAAATCTAACATTCGAATTACCAGAGGGTATGTTTACCAAAGGGTATCCCAGAGGTGGATCATGATATATTCCCAAGAAAAAACGTCGTAAACGGGGCCTTGAAACAGGCGGTGAACATCTCCAACATCGATTTCGTTGCTGTCACCATTTTGCGGCACATCATTGCATAGCTTTATAATGGTGTATATATATATATGATACTATATATGATACTATATATGATACTATATGTATGAGCCCGGTCCCCGGACACCCACACCCCCCCCTCCCCCCCCAATGGTATCCCCCCCCACTCCTAACCCCCCCCACCCCCCCAAAACCTAGTATTTGCATGTTATTTGCACATATACATACACATATACACATATATACTCCCCTTTCCACCCCTCCAACCTCGCATCTCTACGTTATTTGCAGCACTTGAGAGCCACGACCTCGTCAACGGACCTTGTCTACCTGTATATTTCTATCATAACCTTTTTTTCGAACCGCCTATAGCGTGCCTCGCACATGGTTTACAACATATTTGCTACCTATGGATTACGCAAAGCTTACCTATGCAAACCTAGACATATGTACAGTAGAAAAACAATAAATACATATATATATATATATGCACATTCTAGATACTACAGATTGATATCTTGATCTTGTATCTATCACATATTTCGTTTACATTGTACATACATACTGTACACGTATATATATATATATATGTATATATATATATGCATATACATATATATACATATATATATATATACATAAACTCTAGATATACAGTGTGTATTGCTGTCGATATTCAATATACCACATATACTATGTAAAATTTATTCAACGAACATATTTACCTATATTGTATATATTACATCTACTGTGGATACAGTACATGTGGCATATACTATCTATATTTTATCAAAAACCACATATACGATGTATATATATATATGTTCAATATATATATATGTCAAATATATATATATATATTATATATATAATATATAGATTGCATATATTCTATTTATATCTTACATATTATATATATATATGTATATGTATATATATATATACACTACACATACACTCTATATTTCATATAGTATATCCATTCTAATTATCGATACATATGCATTATATGCACTATAAAGACTACATACACCATGGCTTGGCTGCTGAGAAAACCCCCCCTCCCCTGCCACAGCGGGGGGAACCATCTGGCTGGGTGGGGGGGGGTGTGGGGGTCCCTGCTCATATATATATATATATGCTACCCCCCCCCCTGATACCCACCTTGAGCGGCCTGCATGCGTGCAGAGCGAGCATTGACATGAATATGTTGAAGACATTTGCCAGCAGATGATGGATCAGGAAGGACATGAGAATCAGATTATTGAAGCAGATGATTGAAGCAAATAGGCGTGAAATTTACATAGGAAGCCCACAGATATGCGATGGCAGCAAAGTCAAGAAGGTTAGAACACAGCAGAAGGTGCTAGCAGCGACGCGCTGATTCTTTTGAACTCTGCCCCGCTGTGGTGGCTGGGCTCTCTAGGCCTTCAACAAGAACCACTGAACAAGAGAACCCGTTGCCAACCACAGATCGTGCCCCCTATGCCAGTACTCATACTGAGCAGAGCGCAACCGGATGCGCAGAAGACTGCTGCCAACTTTGCAGTTCTGGTTGATGTTCAACCGGTCTTTGAGGAAACGCCAGCATCTGTCAATGATCTGGGTGCCCTTTTTGACTGTGATTGCCTTCTTGCTGCCGGGGAGGACATGCTTGTGCAACTCCACATACTTTGGAGTGAGCCATTTCCATTCTCCATTGACTTTCACCCGCTTCTTTTTGTGGATGACCCGGTCATGGAGGACACCCTTGACTTTGATGGCATAACTTTTTGCCGAGTCGGTGTGGAGAATAATGTCACGGTGTTGAAGCCATTTCACAGCCAATGGTTGCCATTCAACTTTTCGAATAGCACCGGGGCCTGGAGCGCGAAGTTTGGAGATGACTGGCTTCAAGCGATGGAGGACAAGCGTCTGAGGTTTACCTCTTTGGACAATGCCGCACCACTGCTCCCAGTGCAGCTGTCCATTCACGACCTTCTTGTCAAACGTGGCTTCATCGGCTTCCACGTCCTGCCATTTTCCACCTTGCCCAAATTTGATGTCCTTCTCCTTGTTCCTGACCCACCTTTCACGTAGCTGGCCTAATCTCTTCTCCATATCCTCAATGCTCTTATGGTTCACATGCAGGAGGCGATGGATGGTGGGGTGGGAAACACGGTTGAGCAGGAGCATCAGTAAACATGCCTGGGTGGCAAGCGGTGTAGAAGAAGAGCCCCAATGATCCACAAAAATGGGGTGAGCATGATGCGGGTTGATGTAGGTGTGGCATTTCTTGGCACTGCATCTATGCTTTAGTAAACCTCCAAGTTGTTGAAGGCCACCAAGGGTGCCACGGCAGCATCGCGGACAGACATGCCCTTCCCATTTATGAAGAAGTCCATCTTCACGAAGCATCTTCACCAAAGTAGATGGAGAGCTTTGCAAAATTTGTGCCAAGGAGCGCTTCCATTTGCAGCGGTCCATGCGAACTTCAGGAACTGCATCAGGGGATCGCACATACTTCACTTGCTTCCATGCCTTGGTCTTCATGCTCGCAGGCCGTTTCAATACAGCACGTAGCTTACCTTTCTTGGGCACGGGAAAGTTGTTGAACTTGGACATGGCAAGGCGCAATTTCGGAGCTAGGCGGAAACCAAACAGCTATAACGAGTGACAAAATTGAATCAGACACTGAATTTGAATGAGCAATTAGGTTTGGTATGGTGCTGGTGGACTTGGAGTGGAATGATTTGCAAGCGCTTGCAAGCATGAGGGTAGACAAACTCAGTTCCGTTGACAAAAGAAGCTGTGGGACAAACTTTTTTCCCCAGATATGATCAATGCGATAGCTGTCTATCCGGAACGACAGCATGTACGCAAGCTATTGCACGTGAAGTACACGCACAATAAATTGGTGAAGCTACAGTAGCTACTCCTAAGCATCAAGAGTGCCTAGCGCATGAGCTGCCTCTTCATCTGCAGCGGTGTCTAGCAGAGCAGCTTCAAAGTCCATCTCATCATTGGTGCCATCCTCCAAGACAGCAGTCTGTGCCTCGGCAGCCTGAGCCAACTCTTCCAGCTCTTGAGACACAGGTGTTGCTTTCCTGCACCTGGTCGTCGTCATCCGACGATGGAGAGCCTGGAAGGATGCGGATGTCCTGAGATCGGAACAGTGCATCTTGAATCTTGCCGTTGACGAACTCAATGTAACCCTGGACTTCCTCATACTCTGCCATTGTGTTCATTGCCTGCTCCAGCATCCTTTGCTCTCGACCTACATCAGTATCAAAAGAGGGGCCAGTTTCCATGGAGCCTGCCTTGTACTTGCCATAGAAGGGCTTGTCTTTGTCAGCCAGCAAGTCTTTGTGCAAGTCGTCTACACAGATGCGGTGGATGATGGCCTCCTTATTCTCACTGGGCAAGCGCAAGTATAGAGCCATACCGGTGAAGACGAAGATGATGGAACGTTTCAGAACAGCCAGAACATCTTTTTCCTTCTCCCCGGCAAACAAGTCATCCAGCATGACCAGAAAGCGTCCTGGAGGTGCAGTAGTTCCAATCTTTTGCTCTTCCTCCAAGTCATCTTTCAGATCATTGGAGGCATAGGCCCGCAACTGATTCCTGATGAGGCGGGTATCATTGTAGCGGGACTCAACAGTTCCATCCTCATCCACAGTCAGGAAACTCTTCAAGTCAGCCATGCTCACTTTGGCGCGGCAAGGGTCATCAAGGAACAAGGCTTCTTGAACGCGAGGAGCGCGGTGACGAAAGTTGTCCAAAGACTTGGCCCTACGCCACCCAGGTTTCAAGTTTGTATCACCACTCAGGCGTACATGATACCTTCCCAGGGCCATTGCCAAGATCACAACAAAGGGAGTCTTGCCAACTCCTGGACACCCCAGCAACAACACGCCAAAGTTGAGCATCAAGGGGTAGAGGAGAGGCAAGAGGGCTGAGTGTAAGAAGGGCTTGAGGCTGTAGGTAGTCAAAGGGAACTCTGTCATGCTCACGGCTCCCGCTTGTCCTCGACTTTTGTTCTGGCACATGAGCCGAACCTTTGGCTCGGGCCAGCTGGCAATTGGCGTGCCGGAGTCGGACTTGATGTTTATGAGGATCCACAGGGTCTGCTCATTTTGTGCGTCACACTCTGGTGCATGCGCGTTGATGAACAGAACGCCTTCCTCAAGTTCAGCATTTGATGGGGACCATGAAGGTTTTGGTGGAGCACTGTCTGCAGTCTTCTCTTCTAAGACATGCCAGCGGAGCTGATAACCACCAAGTTGACCTAGAAGCCATTGGGTGGCTTTCTTCACTTTCCATGGGCCTGCTCGATGGACAGGTAAGTGCATTTTGCCACTGCAGAAAGAACTGGCTAGTTGGGAAGAGATCGGACGGGACGTGTAGATCACCTTCAGGACGTCAACCTTACCATCGTCCTTGCTGACATGGATGAAATCAACCTTGGATCCTTCAGGAAGAGGGGCTTTGAATTTGATGGCTGCTGGAAGGCCTTCCACATCTGACTCGGAGAGCTTCTTGGAAGTTTCAGCAGGGTCTCCACAGGCTTCCATGGACAAATGGACATCAAAGACGAGCCTAAAGGGCTGGACCTTGACACATTCCCGGCAAGCCTCCGCAATTAACTTGTCCATGGCCAAGGGTGTCTCACAATCAATGGGACTGTGGTCTGGCTTCTCTAAGAGACGTAGAAGCATCTGTTTGCCAGCCAGGTCTGCAATGGCCTTGTCCATCAAAGCGCCGGACATTTTCGTCAGATTTGAGAGCAACGATTGCGGGACAGGGCTAGAAGGCCAGGCTGAGCCAAATGTCACACAAGAAAGCAGATGTGAGGCAAGCAGAAGGAACCAATGTGCAGCAGACAAGCGCAATGTTTTGTTTTTGTTGTTTACGTTGCGGTTTTGGATATACAGCTAGGTTGGAGCTATGCACTATCTTACTTTCCCTGTATACCCTTCCTTTAAAGACAGCATACCTGCATCATGTCACCCTAACCCCAACTAACAATACTATTGTCACGCTGCAATAAGATTCCTTTTGTTCACCGCACAGCCGCTATCTAGAGTCCAATGCGAATCTTCAAGGCAGCGATCTCGCCCTTCAGCTTCGCATTCTCCTTGGCCAACTTGTCTCGCTCGGCTTTCACACGCATAATCTCTTCCTCGATTTCCTGGTGGCAGGCAATGGCATCGGAGAACTCCAAATTTTCGGCTTGAAGGCGGGTGATCTGTGCAAGAAGCTTTTCGGTGGTGGTTCCAGAAGACTTGGCAGATACATTGGATGACTTTGATGCCTTAGATGCTCTGGAGGGTGCCTTGGATGACTTCGATGCCTTAGATGCTCTGGAGGATGCCTTGGATGACTTCGATGCTGTAGAGGACGCCGCGGACGCCTTCGAAGAAGATGACGAGGACGATGATGATGAGGAAGATGACGACGAAGAACGCTTGCGCTTGGGCTGAGGAGGAAGATGCTTCATGTCCTCGAGTGCCAGCTGAGGAGGTGATGAGGGATGTGCTTGGGCTGCCTTCTTTGGTTTGGCGAGGTTGGTCTGCAGCCTGCGTGTGGCATCTTGGGTCCATACTCCACTGATGCCGGTGGGGATGCCCAACTGTTTCTGGACACAAACCATTGCTGAAGCCAAGACCTTTTTGTTCATAGGGAGTCGTGACGAGTGAACATCCCAGAGCTGAACATCCTCAACGGTCGGGCGAGGAGCCTGAACGTAGACCACCTCCACGCTTGCAGGTTTCAAGCGCAATGTGGCTGAGCCATTGCTCAAAGAGACGCTGCCCTCGATTGGAAATTGCATGTTTGTGACCTTTTTCTAGTCAGAGACTTTTTTCGGATGAGATAGGCGGCTGCAGAGATGAACAGTGATGTGCTGAACTGAAAGTGTCTGATTAGAGTAACTGTTTCTCAGACCAGGTTTGACACCACCAAATCCCAGGCGCCTCTGCGGTGGTTTGTAGATGGCTTTGGAGCAGTTTGCCTGAGCAACTTGTTTGTGTGAGTTTTTTGACAGATAAGTTTGCACCTTGAGGTACTGACCAGGTTTGACACCACCAAATCCCAGGCGCCTCTGCGGTGGTTTGTAGATGGCTTTGGAGCAGTTTGCCTGAGCAACTTGTTTGTGTGAGTTTTTTGACAGATAAGTTTGCACCTTGAGGTACTTAGGCAAATTGCACGCAGACAAAAATTGCAATTTTTTGCAATTTCCAGACCCCAAATTCAAAGATTCAAAGATTCAAAGGTTGAAAAGAAGTTCTTTGAATCGAAGCCCCAGACCCAAAATTCAAAGATTCAAAGATTCAAAGGTTGAAAAGAAGTTCTTTGAATCGAAGCCCCCAAAATTCAAAGATTCAAAGATTCAAAGGTTGAAAAGAAGTTCTTTGAATCGAAGCCCCAAAACCTAAATTCAAAGATTCAAAGATTCAAAGATTCAAAGGTTGAAAAGAAGTTCTTTGAATCGAAGCCCCAAACCCCAAGTGAAAGATTCAAAGAACTTCTTTTCAACCTTTGAATCTTTGAATCTTTGAATCTTTGAATTTGGGTTTTGGGGCTTCGATTCAAAGAACTTCTTTTCAACCTTTGAATCTTTGAATCTTTGAATCTTTGAATCTGGGGTTCGATTCAAAGAACTTCTTTTCAACCTTTGAATCTTTGAATCTTTGAATCTTCGATTCAAAGAACTTCTTTTCAACCTTTGAATCTTTGAATCTTTGAATTTTGGGGGCTTCGATTCAAAGAACTTCTTTTCAACCTTTGAATCTTTGAATCTTTGAATCTTTGGGGGTCTGGAAATTGCAAAAATTGCAATTTTTCTCTGTGTGCAATTTGCCTAAGTACCCAAATTATTTAACCACATAGTACCAAGTGACGTGCAAGTGTATATATATATGTATACATATATATATATATACATACATTTATTTATATATATATATACATACATTTTTTACATACATATACAGTAGATCATTAAAAACCTACTTCTTGAATCAATGTGAGGTGGGTATCAGGGGGGGGTACCATATATATTTGTGCCACACATATAATGCTATATATATATATATGTATAGCTGTACGCATAGTGTGTATGTATTTATATATACACATGATTGTACAGACTTTTGCAATTTAACGTGGCTGGCCGGTGACATAATATTTTTTTGAACATATCTAAACATGAATACATTGATGACCTGTTGTTAGATCACAATATTACTTATTGGATGATCATCTAAAGATGTTAGCAACATAATTTATGTATGATTGGCTATACATTATCATTCTAACAGGAAAAATAGTCCCATCTATGCAAATTCATAGTTTCGATATATTCCACCAGGGTTTTGCTTACGTTTCATCAGGATCTCATGTCGTGATGGAATGGGAATATTTTTGGGGAACCTATCCCAAAGTGGCGGAACTATTCAGGCTGGCTCATGAGAAAACAACAGTTTCAGTAAACGAACATAGCTATAGAATGCTATAGAAACTCCACCGTGAAAGTAGGTCGTTTCCAAATGGGAACCGATTGATTTTCCATCATAACCCCATCCCCCTATCAAACACCCCATACCCTCTGGTAAACTAACAGCTTGCTATTGAAAATGGCCCAGTCGAAATAGTGGATTTTCCCATTAAAGATTGTGATTTTCCCGTAATCAGTCACGGGGCCCTCCAGAAATAGCAAGGGATGATTTTCCCGTTGAATTCCAAGCCATGAAGCCCAACGTTCAGCCAGGCCTCTCTTGCGAGCAAACTGAGCTCCGAAGGACTCAGTTCTGGGAACTCAGCATGGGGATTTGGTCGAAATCTGGAAATGGATCTAAAATGGATGTGAATGGATACGGGATGGGATGAATATGGATAAATGATGAATTGGATGCATATGGCATAGCAATGGCTAAGGAGATATGTGGAGACCCGAAGGAGAGGAAAGTGAATTCAGTTGTGCTGATTTTTTTTTGTGGTTACGGTAGTGGGTCACTGCTACTGAGACTGAGACGGAGAAATATACTCTGTATATACAGTATATCAGTATATATCAGTGTTACCCTCTGGTAAACATACAAGAAACTATGGAAAATCACAATTTCTAATGGGAAAGGGAAAATCATGGAAAATCCCCTATTTCGACTGGGCCATTTTCAAAAACGCAAACTGTAAACGTTTACCAGAGGGTATGGGGTGTTTTTAAAAGGGGGATGGGGTTATTACCATATGACTGGGGGAAATACAGATTCATAGGTCCATGAAGCCCAGGATACCTTTCGGGTGCCCTGCCCTGCCGGCTTACCCTCTGGTAGTCGAACCTGGCTATGGGAAATCCCCTATAACATTGATATTTTAGTTGGAACATCATCTATAAATGATCAATGGATTGGTGTAAGGGAAAATCTACAGGAAACCATGGTTTTTACCATCAAATAAGGGGTTTCCTGTAAATGTTCCCGTCATCCAATTCTATGAAATGAAGGATTTTCCATTGCCACGTTTGATTACCAGAGGATACTATGAAGCTCACGCGTTCTTCTTGGATAATGACATTAACAGTTAACAGTTCAATATGATGTCGTGAATCCAAATGGGAGCTGGATGCAAGTTTCACACCCAGCAAATTCTGTCATAAGACCTTTATAAAACCATATAAAGCCTATAGAACCATGTAGAACCATCAGAATCCAGGGCTTTTTGAGTCGCAAGAATCACCAAAGAAACACTGTCAGCGCAGGAGTGTTTTTGCGAGTTTTCGCCTCTGCCCCAGGTCCAAAACCTTCAGAGAAGGCGAAGGTGGAATCGTCCGGTCATTCCCAGTGGATTTTCTGGGCGGGCAAATCCCTTCGTTGGTTGTTCGGTTTAATATCATGCTTAATATATTTGAGTAATATAATATAAGTCATTGTATGTAAATGGGGGTTCCTAAAATAGTGGTACCCCCAATCATCCAAAATCAGACTGCTTTACTATTGAAACTCATGGTCTTGGGGTACCCATATTTTGGGAAACATCCAAATTTTTGTTCACTTTTTTTAACACGGGGAAAACACAAACATCTAACTAGCAGTAACTAGCAAAGGATCTCAACTCCGACAATCGTCAGTGCCTTGGGGCACATGTTAACCTCATTTTGATCATGGCAGAGATGATTTATTTGATACCGATGTCAAACGTGTTTATTATTATTTTCACATATTATTACGATATGCTGGTATTTTAATGTGTATATATGTATAATTATATATATATATATAGTTTTTTCAATTAAATTAGATGTTGTTGTCGAAGGAAGTTTAAAAGTTAAACTTCCGACAATATGGACAGATGAAAAGCAGAGGTGGGAAGAGTCAGAGAAGAGAAGAGAAGAAGAAAGAAGATCAATAAAGAGAAAGTCTCAGAAGAAAGAAGATCCAGGTGCGCGAAAAGGTAGCAAAGTCGCGAAACACTGTGTTTTCCCCACATTGACGTGTGGGGTTTTTGTTTTTAGTTCTGTATCCGCCGCCTCCGCCCCCCCCCGCCACGCCCGCCCGTCCTCCTCCTCACTCACACACACACCACTCACTCCACTCACACTCACACGTTCACTCACTACACTCACACTAAAACACACAGCAATCAACTAACACATCAATAACTCGCACTCCACCTGACAAGACAAAATAACAATACCAACTTAACTCACACGCACAAAGCAAACGCACAAATCAAAAAGCACGCGAACGATAACTCACTCAACGCAAGCACTCACACTCACTAAAATCACCTAACTCACGCACGCACACAACATCACTCACTCACTCACTCACTCACCTCACACACACTCACTCACTCACACTCACTCAATCACACTCACTCACACACTCACTCACTCACACACTCACTCACTCACCTCACACTCACACTCACACTCACTCACTCACTCACTCACACACACTCACTCACACTCACACTCACTCACTCACTCACTCACACACTCACTCACTCACTCACTCACTCACTCACACACACTCACTCTCACTCACACTCACTCACTCACACACTCACTCACTCACCTCACTCTCACACTCACTCACTCACACACACTCACTCACACTCACACTCACACTCACTCACTCTCACTCACTCACTCACACACTCACTCACTCACTCATGTGCATTTTGCGTGGCAGGCGTGGGACAATGTGAGCAGCCAAGGGGTCGGATGTACGCCCTGGCGTCCCTTGGTCTCCGCCTCGTTTGCGTGGCAGGCGTGGGACAATGTGCACCGCCAAGGGGTCGGATGTACGCCCTGGCGTCCCTTGGTCTCCGCCTCGTTTGCGTGGCAGGCGTGGGACAATCTGCACCGCCAAGGGGTCGGATGTACGCCCTGGCGTCCCTTGGTCTCCGCCTAGTTTGCGTGGCAGGCGTGGGACAATGTGCACCGCCAAGGGGTCGGATGTACGCCCTGGCGTCCCGTGGGTCTCCGCCTCTTTTGCGTGGCAGGCGTGGCACAATGTGCACCGCCAAGGGGTCGGATGTACGCTCTGGCGTCCCTTGGGTCTCCGCCTCGTTTGCGTGGCAGGCGTGGCACAATGTGCACTGCCAAGGGGTCGGATGTACGCCCTGGCGTCCCTTGGGTCTCCGCCTCTTTTGCGGGCAGGCGTGGCACAATGTGCACTGCCGAGGGGTCGGATGTACGCCCTGGCGTCCCTTGGGTCTCCGCCGCTTTTGCGTGGCAGGCGTGGGACAATGTGCACTGCCAAGGGGTCGGATGTACGCCCTGGCGTCCCTTGGTCTCCGCCTCTTTTGCGTGGCAGGCGGGGGACAATGTGCACTGCCAAGGGGTCGGATGTACGCCCTGGCGTCCCTTGGTCTCCGCCCGTTGCGTGGCAGGCGTGGGACAATGTGCACTACCAAGGGGTCGGATGTACGCCCTGGCGTCCCTTGGTCTCCGCCTCGTTTGCGTGGCAGGCGTGGGACAATGTGCACTGCCAAGGGGTCGGATGTACGCCCTGGCGTCCCTTGGTCTCCGCGTCTTTTGCGTGGCAGGCGTGGGACAATGTGCACTGCCACGGGGTCGGTTGTACGCACCTGGGTCCCTTGGTCTCGACTCTTTTGCGTGGCAGGCGTGGCGACAATGTGCACCGCCAAGGGGTCGGATGTACGCGCTGGCGTCCCTTGTCTCCGCCTTACGTTTGGTGGCAGGAGTTTGGAGACAATGTCACTGCCAAAGGGGTCGGATGTACGCCATGGCGTCCCTTGGTCCTCCGCCTCGTTTGAGTGGCAGGCGTGGGACAATGTGCACCGCCAAGGGGTCGGATGTACGCCCTGGCGTCCCTTGGTCTCCGCCTCGTTTGCGTGGCAGGCGTGGGACAATCTGCACTGCCAAGGGGTCGGATGTACGCCCTGGCGTCCCTTGGTCTCCGCCTCAATGTGCACTGCCAAGGGGTCGGATGTACGCTCTGGCGTCCCTTGGTCTCCGCCTCGTTTGCGTGGCAGGCGTGGGACAATGTGCACTGCCAAGGGGTCGGATGTACGCCCTGGCGTCCCTTTTTGCGTGGCAGGCGTGGGACAATGTGCACCGCCAAGGGGTCGGATGTACGCGCTGGCGTCCCTTGGTCTCCGCCTCGTTTGCGTGGCAGGTGTGGGACAATGTGCACTGCCAAGGGGTCGGATGTACGCCCTGGCGTCCCTTGGTCTCCGCCTCGTTTGCGTGGCAGGCGTGGGACAATGTGCACCGCCAAGGGGTCGGATGTACGCCCTGGCGTCCGCAGGCGTGGGACAATGTGCACTGCCAAGGGGTCGGATGTACGCCCTGGCGTCCCTTGGTCTCCGCCTAGTTTGCGTGGCAGGCGTGGGACAATGTGCACCGCCAAGGGGTCGGATGTACGCCCTGGCGTCCCTTGGTCTCCGCCTCGTTTGCGTGGCAGGCGTGGGACAATGTGCACTGCCAAGGGGTCGGATGTATGCCCTGCAGGCGTCCCTTGGTCTCCGCCTCGTTTGCGTGGCTGGGACAATGTGCACCGCCAAGGGGTCGGATGTACGCGGTGCGTCCCTTAGTCTCTGCCTTTTTTGCGTGGCAGGCGTGGGACAATGTGCACTGCCAAGGGGTCGGATGTACGCCCTGGCGTCCCTTGGTCTCCGCCTCGTTTGCGTGGGTTTGCGCTCACTCACACACTCACTCACTCACTCACTCACTCACTCACTCACTCACTCACTCATGCAGGATGGATGGATTGTTGATGGATAGATTGAACAGATAGATTGCTAGATAGATCGATAGATAGATGGATAGATAGCCAGAGAGATCGATCGATGGATAGATAGATTGATTGATTGGTAGATAGATAGATATCCTGATGTAAGGACAGATAGACAGATAGATAGATAGACAGGTCTGATATTCATAGAGAGATAGAGAGAGAGAGAGAGAAATAGATAGATGGATTGATTGATGGATGGATGCACGGATAGATAGACAGATAGATCGATCGATAGATGGATAGATGGCCTTTAAAGAAGTTGGTAACATGTGGGGTTATCCGGTCCTTTAATTTCCAATGATTTGAGGCTCCCGAGGGTCGAAAAGTAGGCTCGCTAAAGCGGCGGGCGCGGAGCCAGCTGGCCAGATGAGAGATGAAAAATTGCACGCCGTTGAGGCGCGAAGAACATTTGCAAGTGAAAAAGCTAAAAGCACCTCACGTTCGAAGCACTTCTTGAAGTTAAGATGTCGAAAAAGTGCACAGTGTTGTGGCGCGAAGCACATTTCGAAGTCAAAATGTACAAAACACACCAGGTTCGGAGCACTTTTTGGAAAAATCGCAAAACGCATTGGTAAGAGGCCGTCAGCTCTGCACTCAACTTTCCATTTTTGATATTTTTGAAGGATGTCTCGCAGAATTGTTTCGTTTTTGATGTTGTCAACTACGAAAAATGAGGACGTCTCGCAGAATTGTCTCGTTTTTGATGCTGTCAAGTGCAAAAATTGAGGAAGTCTCGCTGAATTGCTGCGCTTTTGATGTTGTCAAGTTCAAAAATTGAGGAAGTCTTGCAGAACCAAAAAAAACACGTATGTATTCCCAAATGAATTGCCTAATTGAAAACGATTACATAAAAGGAACTTTCCCAAAAAAAACACCTATGCATTCCCAAATGAATTGCCTAATTGAAAACGATTACACAAAGTCACAAAGGGAACTTTCCAAAAAAACAAAAAATCACCTATGTATTCCCAAATGAATTGCCTAATTGAAAACGAATACATACAGTAAACTTTCTTGGAACTTTAGTATTCACAAATGAATTGCCTAATTGAAAACGAATACATAAAGTGAACTTTCTTGGAACTTTAGTATTCACAAATGAATTGCCTAATTGAAAACGAATGCATAAAGTCAACTTTCTTGGAACTTTAGTATTCACAAATGAATTGCCTAATTGAAAACGCATACATAAAGTGAACTTTCTTGAAAGGGTTTAGTAAGGAAAGGGTTTAGTAAGGAAATCGACCATTTGAGCCTTGTTGATTTTTTTGCACTCCAGAACTTTTCAGGCAAGATTTGGAGTTTGGAGTTTACTGCTTCCAGCTCAAAGACTCTTGAGGGCTTCAGAAAGGGTTTGAGAAAGGGTTCAACTAGGAAAGGAATTGAGAAACAAATTTAATTAACCACCAAAATTTTAGAACCCTGAAATCCAAATACTTTATTTAGGGGTGTGCAAACATACATTATTGTTTTGATGTCAGGTGACTTCAAGGCTACCCCCTTTGCGCGATTGTTTTTTGGCATTTTTTGAAAGGGTTTAGTAAGGAAATCGACCATTTGAGCCTTGTTGATTTTTTGCACTCCAGAACTTTTCAGGCAAGATTTGGAGTTTGGAGTTTACTGCTTCCAGCTCAAAGAGTCTTGAGGGCTTCAGAAAGGGTTTGAGAAAGGGTTCAGCTAGGAAAGGAATTGAGAAACAAATTTAATTAACCACCAAAATTTTAGAACCCTGAAATCCAAATACTTTATTTAGGGGTGTGCAAACATACATTATTATTTTGATGTCAGGGGACTTCAAGGCTACCCCCTTTGCGCGACTGTTTTTTGGCATTTTTTGAAAGGGTTTAGTAAGGAAATCGGCCATTTGAGCCTTGTTGATTTTTTTGCACTCCAGAACTTTTCCAAAAAAACAAATCACCTATGTATTCCCAAATGAATTGCCTAATTGAAAACGAATACATAAGGGAACTTTCCCTCCAAAAAATAAAATCACCTATGTATTCCCAAATGAATTGCCTAATTGAAAACGAATACATAAGGGAACTTTCCCTCCAAAGAAAAAAAACACCTACGTATTCCCAAATGAATTGCCTAATTGAAAACGAATACTAAAGGGGAAAAACGGAAAAAAACGGGAAAAAAAAGTTGGCGTACTTTATTGCGGGGGGGTTT
Source organism: Cladocopium goreaui (assembly GCA_947184155.2). Classification (NCBI taxonomy): domain Eukaryota; class Dinophyceae; order Suessiales; family Symbiodiniaceae; genus Cladocopium; species Cladocopium goreaui. The sequence continues at coordinate 410,985 of CAMXCT020006257.1, forward strand.
TATTATTGTGAACCGGGAGTTGGCGTACTTGATTGCGGGGGGGGTTATTAACGCCATGTGAACATTAGATCGATAGATAGATAGATAGATAGATATAGATAGATATAGATAGATATAGATAGATATAGATAGATAGATGTAGATAGATAGATATAGATAGATAGATAGATATAGATAGATAGATATAGATAGATAGATATAGATAGATAGATATAGATAGATCGATCGATCGATAGATAAATAGACAGATACATAGATCGATAGGTAGGTAGGTAGGTAGATAGTCAGAGAAAGAGAGAGAAAGAGAGGAGACCTCAAACACCTTTCGGTCCATCAGTGGCTTCGCTCTGCCATCCCTGATTCACAACAACCAACCGCTCCTATAGGTTTCCTATTTTTGAAACTTCCGCCACCGCCTTGTGCGGTACTACTGGTATAATATGGTGATGATTATTTAATCATTGCTATTTGTCTAAATAGCCTACGGCTCATGTCATTGGCCGTGCAACAAGAAACTTGCCTGGCGGCTGGATCTCTTAGAGGCTGCACAGATCTGCACAGGTTGAGACATCCCAAATCATCCCTGGACCTCTAGCCTTTACACTCACTTGAATCCATCGTGTTCTCGCAGTGTCAAGACACCTGCACAGGAAACTGGCCTTTCCTAGACAACAGCATAAAACGCGAATTGATGTGTGAAATGATCTTGCATGTTGATTTTTTTTGCATCCTGCAGGCGGAAGCAAAACCGAAACCGGAGAAAGAGAAAGAGAAAGAGAAAGGCGGAACCGGAAAGCAGAAGGGCTGGCGACCTCAGTGATCGTTTTTGGAGCATCCCGGAAGGTGATTTTTTTGTAGATACTATGGTATTAAGATACTTTGAGTCTGGGTATTATATAATATATATATATGTATGTATATGTATGTATTGTCATTTTTAAATTATAATGCAGTATATAATATGATATAAATCAAAAATAATACAATTATAAAATAATATAATATATAATATTTAATATATAATATATAATATATAATACATAATTATATATATAATATATTATTTATAATATATTATATATCATTTAATTGATCATGTATAATGTATATATAATTAATGTATAATGTATAATATGATATAATATGATACAATATGATATAATATGATATAATATAAAATATATTTATAATATATACGGTAACGCGGCCCCTAAGTGATTTTTTGTGGATCATGAATCTTGGCCAACCGTCTGGCTGGATACGATATCTTGGCATTCTAATCCGCTGCTATGGTAAAATGTATGTAAATTCACCAGCTAAAAATGTTTTTGTTTGGCAGGTATCTACGATTCACCATGATGTAGTACTTTAATGTACCTTAAGAGTATGTACCATATGGTAACCCCAGCATGTACCTTAGTACCATTTGAATCCATATGAGATATTTTATACGAAGGTTTTTGTTATATTTTGAATTAGTGTCATGTCTGATTATACCAAATTATCATATCACAGATCATTTTGGTATATCTCTAGCATGGTAACATAGCATCCAGGTGACGTTTATGCCTAGATCCTCTAGCCGAAAAAAAATAGTGGTTTACCCCATCATGAACAAGTACACCCCATCATGAACAAGTACTTGTACCAGTTTTTTTGGGGATATTTTGGATGGTCTAGGTATATACATGGCAACCCCCAAGGAAAAGAACAGCCTTTGTGATGGTGGGATCTCCATGGCAATTCAGAAGTTACAGTAGATGTTTGCTATCGGACAATCGTCAATCCATCATCTTTTTTTTTAGTGGGGTACTCCAAAATTAATTATCCGTATCCAAAATCGTTGCAACTGGCAGTGATGACATGTGTTTATAGTTGAATTGACATGGGAAAGTCCATGGAACAGCTATTTCAAAGCTGGTGGGCGACTTCTGGGGCTCCATTCACTGAGGTAAGTCTGGAAAGTCGGATAAGAAAGCGAAATTGGAGGATGATCCTTGGGGGGCCAGGGGCCCCAGGAAGCCTCTTCGCGCCGGATGGACCTCTGAAACAACGGTTCTTCAAAGTTGACATACGTTTATCTTTGCTGGCAATCAATTTTTTTTTCCGGATCTCTTTGGTGTTCTTTGGTCATGTTGAGTTCAATGAACATTCTTTTCTAAACTGTAGGTATTGAAACCCTGTTTCTATCCCTGGATGCAGTCTTTGATGGGCAACCATAGCGCTGGGTAGGTGGGTGGGTGGGTGATTTATTCTCAAGAGCACCATACTTGTATAATTTTATTGTATTCCCAATTCCCAATACTTTTTAGCTTACTTACACATGTTTCAACGCGTACTTACATTTTTCAATGCTTACTTACACTGTTTAATGCTTACTTACACTTTGTTTATGCTTTCTTGATGTTGTTCCACGCTGCAGCTGGTTAAATCCAGGCAATTCTTCCTCTCAATCAACAAAACACTATTCAAAACAAAGCAAACAATAGTCATATAAAACATAAATTCACAGAAAGGAGGAAGGCCGTCAGAGCCCAGAATTTGCTGGTGGGAAGGACATGTGCCCCCCATCGCACATGGGAACAGCAAGCACAGAAAGATGTAACTACATGGTGAGCGGCTGACAGAACGCCGCCTGTTTTTCCAACCGTTGCAAGTTCACTTTGCCTTTGTTTTCTCAGGGATTTCTGCGTTGGTCCATTTTTTGGAGCCTCTCAAATCATGCGACAAACTACTTTGTTTTCCCAATTGTGTATCTGTAAGTGTGTATCTCTTTCGTTTCAGAAGCGTTGCAGGACGTGAGTCAAATGTTTATAGACTTCGTAAGGACTAGAGCAAGGTTAGAGCGTGACACCGAGAGCGTGTTAGAAGTTACTTGAAGAAGTGAAAGCGTAACATCAAGAGCGTGTTAGAAGTGACTTGAAGAAGTGCAGAGCGTAACATCAAGAGCGTGTTAGAAGTGACTTGAAGAAGTGCAGAGCGTAACATCAAGAGCGTGTTAGAAGTGACTAAAAGTGACTTGAAGAAGTGCAGAGAGTAGCATCAAGAGCGTGTTAGAAGTTACTTGAAGAAGCGCGGAGCGTAACATCAAGAACGTGTTAGAAGTTACTTGAATCAGTGCAGAGCGTAACATCAAGAGCGTGTTAGAAGTGACTAAAAAGGAATTGAAGAAGTGCAGAACGTAACATCAAGAGCTTGTTAGAAGTTACTTGGACGCAGAGTGCACATGACGTTACTACCCCACCCCACCCAGCCCACCCCACCGACATAGCAAGAGCATGTTGGACGCAGTATGCACATGACGTTATTACCCCCCCCCCCCCCCACCCCCCCCCCCCACCCCAACGACATAGCACGAGCGTGTTGGAAAGGGTAGCCGAGACAGAAAAACGCACGAAACCAGGCGGCGTTCTACAAGCCGCCAGCCAACTACATATTATATATATATACGTGGAAATGTGCACAACCACACACCATATCTAAACTCATTGGGGACCAAAGGGGTCGGACCCTGTTACCATGACTTAAGCCAAGGTGGCTTGATGATTTTGATCCAGGTCTAAGTCCCATAGCTGTGTGGAATTGTGATTGTGGTGTCAACGACCCTTGTTGAACTTCAACGCACGTTCGTTCCATCCCTTTATTTCCCAGGGATTTTTCTGAATTATCAGTTTTATTGTCTCATAATGAGTTTGACAATGTGAGGTGTGCGTTGCGTTTTTGTCAAATACCAATGTTCGCTTTTAATGCATCATTGATTTGACTCTCGCTTCACAGTGTTTTCTTAGGAATCAACAAGTTAATCGTGCAGACAACCGTTTTTTTTTTCGACGCAACTGCAGAACTGTCCAGGACACTTTCGCGTGGCCATCAACCTTTTCAGAAACATGCCATCCTGAAGCTAGGAAATCTTTGAAACTTCTCCAAGAACAGTCGATCATCTGGATAGCGGCGAAGGAAACGGATCCTCGAGGAGAGATTTTCGAGTGAACTGTTTGGTTTGATGCACCATCGGTTCCACATGCAATCCTTTTTTTCCCCAAGGTCTCCCATGCCCGATTTTTGTCAGGGACCAAAACTCTGGCACAATTTTCATCAATTTTCTATCTGTTCAAGCAGCTGGTTCTTGCGTATCTGTTCTTTCGTCTCAACGTAGTGGGAGGAACGTTATTGCCCCACCTCACCCCACCCAAACCCAAAAAAAAACAAACAAGTAGAACATTATCATTACACGGGCCGTCTGTGGGACGGGTGCCAAATAGGTGGGCGCCAACTATACTGTTTAAACTCTGTATGAGACTTGTTGGAGGTTTATCTACCTAGGATTTTGTGGGGTCACAATTTGGGACATGAAAAATGTGATCAGGGTCACCTTTCTGAAGACATGGAAAACCTCGCTGGATCTTCACTGGATGTTCCAAAAAAAAAGATGGCACCCCAAATTGTCACCAAATAGAAGGGAACATCACATGATTAACACTGATTAACTGTAATGAAGCAGTTGATTTAGGGGTACCCCATTCTCAGACCAGCCCAACATGTGGTTCTTGCCCCCGGCCACAGGCCATTCCAGTTGATTCACCCTTTGCAAAAGTCGGCAACTTGAAAGATGTCGTCCGGGAACCTGGGAGCCGTCTTGGTTTCACCATCAGACCGGCCATGGCCATCCAGGTCGATATCACTTTGATTCGATTGGGGGGGGATCAGCCCCAAAATGTCTTGATTTCAGATTGGTGAATGATCATCTGGTTGGTGGTGACTGGGTCAGACGTTTTATGACTTTCCCATACTTTCCCATCATTAATTGGGAAGGGATTTTTTTCATCCCAACTGACGAACTCAGTCCATCATTTTTCAGAGGGCTAGGGATCAACCACCAACCAGCCAGTAATATCATTATTAACCATCATTAACCATCATAATAACCATGGTATTAACCATATAAACAGTATATTAACCAGCTATTAAGACTTAGATCATCAGGAGAACGCAATCGGATACTTGGAACATCTTGGAACGTGCTCTGGATATGTCTGGACCGTTTTTGTGCAGAGTTTCTGTGACCTGCAAATCCAGAAACATGAGTATAACACATGTATATACATGTGTATATATATAAGGATACTAGTTAATTCATATATATATATATATTATTATATATCTACATATATATGTATATGTATTTGAAATTTTTACATGTAGTATGTGTGTAATACTATATGATATAAAACTTAGGTAACGTTGATTTCCCAAGTGACCCGCATTTCTTGCCGGATTATTCCCCCTTTCTGAATTGTTGTACCTTTGCATTCTGTACTGAGGACTCACACATAGTTTTTATAAACCACATACAGTATTCTATACTGAGATGTATATAATATACAATTACATATATGATAATATGTATAATTATATATATATGCAATCTAATATGTCTATATAATATGTCTATATAATATAATGTATCTATATATTACAGTATGATATAATGTGTCTATATAATATGACATTATACATATATGCATGCATATTCATGTATATTACTCAGACATCACATATAACTATGTTATATATACATATATATACCATATATCAACATCATAGTTCTAGATGTAGACTGCATCTTTGGTCAAGTTAGGTGTCACCTTTTTGTGTGTCTCGTTCAGGTAGGGGACGCGGAGGCAACTGCAGATATGTTAATACAGAAGCTGAAACTGTTGTGTCCTCAGTCATCGAGACGTGTGGGTTTGCTTAATGAACCACAAAAAATGCGTTGATTGATGGGTTTATAAAGGGACTTATATTACCTGTATCACATATATATATATATGTATATGTATATTTATTTGATGATGATAGCTCATATTAGGGAAACCTATCAACCATTGCGAACAAATTCTTATAAGGGGTTGTACTAACTTATTGGCAGTGGATTATGACAACCCAACCGACCAGTATACAGTATAATAGGATGGGATAGGGGTATTTGTCATGGCTCAAATGGGGATGGCTCAAACCTATGAAATAGCTTCACTTTTACCATTTTATACCATATTGTGGGGGATGAACATCAATTTATGTACCAACTATCTGGACCATATCCCAAGAACACGGTTTGAACTATTAGGGATGATAGACTTACAAACCCAAAAAACAATGGGAAGCCTATGTTCAGACAATCCCAAATTATATCACATCCACAGGGGATTTTAAGCATTAAACATTTAACCATCACATGTTTCAATTGTTGTTGGTAGTGATTCCTCTGTCTTGCGTGATGTTGGGTCATTTAAGACCACCCTTATCAGCCTGGCATGTTTTTCCAGGCTTTTAGTGGGAAACCACGTCTTCCCTCCATCCAATGAACGATTTGTATCATTGGTGTTTTCACGTGGTTTCTATAGTTCAATGATGTTCAATGTACCCTAAAAAAAGAATTCTTAGTGAGGGGCCTTCAATAATGAAGCCCGTGAAACCCGGAGGCATGGTTTATGATTTCGGATGCCACATTCATCATGTATTTGTCCATGGTTGTCCACTGCTGGTTGCCTGCTTGTATCCAACCGATTGTGGCGGCCCAAATTGGCGGCGGCCCAAAAAGGCAATCGAAGCAAACGTTGTTGGCTGGGAAATCCCCAACAAAGATAGATGTTTCAGAAAAGGAGAATCATCTAAAAATGGGTGGATTTATATGTGTTCATTTTAGTTCCATATGTTTATGGGCCCAAAAAGTTTTTTCAACTCTCATGGCACTTTTTTTGGCACACTCCATTTTTTCGGCGACGATGCAGAGGTGTGAGGAAGTCTACAACTTTAATAAAGATGATTGCATGTTGGCAGCCTCAGTTTTCTTAGCAATCCTAAGTTTCAATGGATTGGTTTAGTCGGGAAAATCGAAACCGGAAACCATAGATTTTCCCATGAAATATGGGACTTTCCTGCAAATTATCCTTAAACCAATCCATTGAAAGTTGGGATGAACTGGGCCACCTGACGGGGAAATTGAGAAAACTGCGGGTCCCTTCACGGCTTGGCGGCTTGGGCGATTGGTCGTAATCTCACAAAAAAAGGGGATATAGAATATATGAATCAATACCAATCATATCTGATCATCTGATAATACTGGTAGAATGAATCATCAAATTAGTATAATCTCAGCCCCAAGACTAGCGTCGCAGCCGGGTGCTCTGAGTCCTCTGTGCTGCCAGTGGCTCAATACTACTCCCCAGACGAAATGTTTGGATCTAGACACTCCAAATGCCCCCCAGCCAAAATTGCAAAAGTACTAAAAAGTACTAAAATTATGGGGTGCAACACCAATTTAAGGGTACACACGGAAGGTCTAGGGAGCTCTCTTTTGACGTTTTTGTCGGACAGAATGATGAAACATGATTTCCAAATATGCTGATTGTACCATTAAACTCCAGAAAAATCTCCATGAACTCTGGCTTCAAGAAACGGAGATGGTTGGGCAGAGGGAAGAGGTTTGTGGCATTTTGTAACTACCTAGAAAATCCATAAAAATCCTAGAAAAAGGATTCATGTTTGTTAGGTGTAACAGCCTATACATGACCCCATGCATGACACGATGTTCAGGAACATGAACTTGATCTGCATGACGTAGCCCCTTAGGGATCAAGTGCTCGGGGCAAAACGAGTTAGAGCGCTTTTGCATGGTAGGGTAGCACCGCATCAGCCGGTGGTTGTGGGTAGCACCACACCACCAGGTGGCTGCGGGTTGAACCACACCACCAAGACGCCCAAGAACGAGGGTAAGCCGAACAAGCGCGGGAAGTGTAGTGCTGCTAAGCAGCTAGAAAGGATCGAGAGAGGGATCTGCAAGCGCCAGGAAGCGGAACAAAGGGCATAAGAAAGGTTTCCCGAACTGCTGGGCCGGCGCAGTTCAATTGGAGATACGGCCAGTGGTGGCTCCAGTGCAATCAGGCTGAGATCTGTGGCCAGAAAAGCACCAGAAACTAAGAAGCACCAGTCCGTCAGCCGCAAGACCCAGGACAAGCAGAAGGAGGTGACAGACAGATACGCAAGAGGAAAAAGGGCTATAGAACAAGCGAAGAAAGGTCCAACAGAAAGTCCGCAAGAGGATCGAAATCACCCGTGACATTAGACGGCTGACGCCCCCGAGGATCCATGGGAGAAGAACTCCGTAGAGAGTATGCCGACTAGTGCAGACGAGAGGACACAACAGAATCATCCTCCCGCAGCAGAGTTTGCACGAAGGAGGCTCCAACAGAGAGTGGTCCCAACAGCCTTCATCACAAGGTATCACGTCATCAAGACTAAGAAGGAGACGCGACCGTTTCCAAAGATCGAATCACAGAAGGCTGAGTTCCAGGGAAAGAAGAATGAAGTAGATCCAGGAAGTGAACCTGACTGGGATGGCCCATGCAGAGGGTCCCAGCTCCACTAAATCCGGAGGAGCCACAGCAACTGGATCTGAGTTAGTCGCTGCAGGAGGCAACTAACTAGTGAGTAGTGCTATCAAGACTTTGACAACCCAGGTGACAGAACAACAAAGACGCCTGGATGAGATGGCAAATCAGAGAAGAGTTTCACAGGTATCCGGTATCCGATCTTTCTGTTATGGTCCCTACCGCATAGATTTTGGGACAGACCTTAGAAGCAAACGCCCTTGCTTCATCAAGTGCGAGCACCCCAATCATCGAGACAAGGGCTTTGGGCAAACCCGACATCTTTAAAGGAGATGCGTATATGTACTCAGATTGGAGCTTTATTCTAAAAGCTTGGATAAAAGGTCCCACTGCCAAACAGATTGCTGGGAGAAATAGAGAAGGCACTAAGCTGCCAACTTTACTTTGTGCTGGTCATGCTCCTGCATGGCCGACCCCTAGACGTGGTGCAAAATGCCGGGCCTGGTGAGCGGGCCGAAAGCCTGCATTGTTTAGAGGGGCTGTATCATCCGCGTATAGCTAGCAGGTTTGTCGGGTCTTTTTAAGTTTCGTTTTGAATACAAAGTTCTCAGGGTCAGACTTGGAACCTGAATTAGAGAGATTTGAAAAGAACATACGTAGATATGAACAAGAGCTTGGGAAAACCATTGATGATCAGATCTTGGCCGGTATCATCCTAAATGGGGTTCAAAACACTGAAGTTCGTAACCACATCATACGTAACAGCTACCGTTTGACCACCTATTCAGCTATGCGAACTGAGCTGTTGGAAATGGCTAGAACCAATCGAGTCCTGAGTCAAATGCCAGTGCCTGTGGAAGGGGAAAGGTTCCAAAGGTGGTAAACCAGCAAGTGGCAAGCGTGGCAAAGACTTGGGGAAGAATGCCAAGGGTGGTAACTCAAATGATGGCAAGGGGAAGCAAAGTTTGGGTTCCACTAACCCCCACAAGGACAAAGAATGTAGATATTGCCTTAAAATTTGCATATCAAGGCTGATTGCAGAAAACGCATAGCAGATGAGAAGGGTTCCAAAAGTTCCAAGGGGAGCGGGAAGAACCGCTTTCATGCCGGTGCGCCAAGCCCTGACGAGGAACCGGAGCAAGTCCGGACCTCATATCCGGAATGGTGTCAGCTGGGATGGAGATTTTGGTGGACACCGGGGCTGGTAGTCATTTGGTTTCCAAAGGGTTTGACAAACAAGCTGCCGAGATCGACCCAACCCCAGATACTGGTATGGTAACAGTCACAGGTCAACCTTTGGCTACTGGCAGAAAGAAACGTAGCGTTATTTAAATTGGTTCAGGGAAATTCTCCATCGACTATGCAGAGTCTGACAAAGTCAACTTTTCAGTTCTCAGGGAAGGCTGCAGAAAAGGGGACATGGATAGTGGTAGGCCCCGAACAGCAGTGCATGATTTTGGGAAGGAATGCAGACAAAATCAAGAAAGCCTTGGTTGAAACAGCAAAAAACTTGATCAAGAAGCGAGGGGTTTACTGGTTGTCTGTTGAAGCAACTCATCCAGCGGGTCGCTCCGCGGGGCTAGCGGGCAGCACCGCTCAGCCAGTTGCCGCCATCAGGCCTGCCAGAAATGCAGTTCCAGCTTCAGCATTTGAAGGCGAGGATGGTAGTGATGGGTTTGTGGATCGAGGGTCATGCTGAGAACGTTGCGCATGCTTCTTCAGCAGTAGCCCAGAACCCCCCAAGTTGCCTGCTGAACACCCTTCAGAAGACTTGAAGAGCCCAGACCAACAAGGGCAAAGAAGATCCCAGATACGGTCAGCCGTGGGGAATTTGGCAGACACGTGCTCACTCATTTGCCCTCCAGAAGCTGGTGTGAGCATTGCGTTGCAGGTAAATTAAGGGACGACCCCCATTACAAACAGAAACCGGGTAGTGAAGTGGAAGTCCCCAGGGTAGCTATCGACTACTTGTTTCTTGGTCGGGTTTTAGACAAATCAAAGGCTCAAGAGGATCTGACAGTGGTTGAACTGAAGCTTCAGAAGACCCAGAAACAAAGGGGGAAGGAGTCATGCCAGTTCATGGTCATTGTTGATGAGCGCACAGGCGCTACCTTTTCAACAGTGGTGGCCAAGGGAGTGAATGAGCATGCTATTCACAATGTCGTTGAATTTTTCGTTTTGTTTTGCGGGCGACAAAACGTAGTTTTGCAAACCGACGCTGAGCCATCCATCTAGGCGCTGGCTGAAGCCGTTGCTGAACGGTGGAGTAAAGAAGCCCAGATTCAAACAGCACCCAGGGAGCCCCGCCAGTCCAATGGTGCAGCTGAACGAGCCATTTTGGAAGTGTCCAGTCCAGGCAAGTCAAAACAATCGTAAAATGCCATGGAAATGCGATATCTTGAGTTCAGGATGAGTGAGCAGTCTTCAATACGCGTGGGCCGTGCGACATGCCGGGTGGCCGGCGAAACCTTAGCAGAAACATTTTCCAAGCAGGATGAGATGCCAGCCTATGATGAGCGAACAGGCGAAGAGCTACCGCCAGAAAAGGTCCAAGCTGGTCGCGGACGCGAGCTGGACAAGATGACGGAGCACAATGTGAAGGTTGACATCACGTGGCAGAAGGCACGTGGGCTGGGCTTGAAGATCGTCAACTCTCGGTGGGCTGATGGATGGAAACATCTTCCCAATGACCCAAAGGGTGTGAGAAGCAGATGAGTGGCACAGGAAACATATCAAGGAGATGATGTCTACAGGGGGACAACGCCGTTAAAGTGTCATCGGACGGTTTTTTCCGCAGCTGCAACTACGCGCCTGAAACAACGTACTCGAAAGCTTTTAGCCAGATACGACATATTGGTTGCATTCTTTCACGCGAAAAGCATTGACGGCATAGGCTGTCATCCCTCGAGCCGACCTATATGACAGCGAGCATGTGTGGCAATAGCTCAAGGCAATGAATGGCACAAGGGAAGCATCAAGACAGTGGTCTCAACGCGTTGAGTCTGCCGTGGCCACCAAAGAAGGCTTCCTAGCTGTGAAGAATGCCTGCGGGCTATTCTACCAGCCAGAGTGGCATGATGCCATGGTGACGACTTCCTTGTGGAAGCGAGGGCCAGTGACTTGGCAAGACCCGATGCGCTGATGGTAGAGTCTGGTGGAGAATTTTGACACAAAAGTACTGCCGAAGATTGGGCCGCTGGAAGACGGAGGAGAAACTGGCTGCGGTGAACACCTCCATCGCATCATCAAGTGGTGTGATGGACATGATGCAGGGTACACATGAGGCAGATCCCAAATATGCCAAGAACTTTATAGAAGCAATGAAGCTGAAGGCTGCAAGGGTGTAGACACACCAAGTGCCAAAAACTGTGGAAAGGGAGACAAGCATGCGGATGATCCGCTCACCGCAGAGTTAAAGGCGAAAGAGTTTAGCAGCCTATAGCAGGAACGGCTCTCTATCTCAGTTTAGATCGCCGTCTATCCACTATGCCATGTCAGAAATCAGCGCGGGAATGTCCAACCCAACAAGATTCCATCAGATTCGATTGAAAAGGCCGGTCAGGTATCTGTCAAAGTACCCAACTGAAGTTTGGAAGTTCGTTTTGCAGGAGCAGCCGACAGAGCTGTCAGTATACGGTGACAGTGACTGGGAGATCGTTTAACCCGACAATCAATGAGCGCTCCAGCTGAGCGCTACCGCTACGGAGAACACCTGTTGGAGAGCTCATGCGCTCGACAGAGCGCTGTGGCTCTCTCATGGCGAAGCCGAGTACTACGCTGTGTCGTGGAGGAGCTGCAGGGTTGATGTCACAACAAATCCATTGGATTCAAAGGAACACAGTTGGCGTTCTAACCGGCTCCACAGCAGTGCGTGGCATAGCAAGCAGATCACTCAAGCATCTGGATATACAAGACCTATGGCCCCAAGATATGGTGAAGTCCAATCGCCCACGAGTGGAGAAAGAACCCGCAGCGACCAAGTGGTCAGACCTGGGCACGAATAAGTCCTTGACTGGAATGAGGATTGGAGAACCACTGCAGATCATGCCGCTAACCCGAAGGGGCGTAATAGTGGCACGTCTGCTATGTCAGGTGTGCTTGACAAAGGCACAAACACCCAATGAGGAAGACAGAACACGATTTTGTTGGTACTTCCTCTTTGTGCACGTGATGGCGCTGTGTGGCATCATCAACTTGATGCAACGAGCATACCATGCCATCACGGCCAAGAGAGTTACAAAGAGAGAAAGGAGCTCACAGACAGAAGTGAGCACAGACAGTGGGTCAAGTCAGACTGAAGGAAGGCTGGTCAAACCCAGCCTGTGCGTTGATGTACAGTTACATAACTTGAGCTACATGCCCTAGCCCCTTTGGGATCAAGTGCTCGAGGCAAAAAAGTTATACAGAGCGCTTTTGCTGGGCCGAGTGCCCACTTCCATTTTTCGTTTCCTTAGTAGCTGTCACGGGCGTATATCTTAGCAGGTGAGAATTTGAGCAATCATTGAGCAGAGTCCAAAAATGTCCACAACCTCCCTTCATGACTTCATGTGGTTAGAAGGAGTTGTGTGACATGCCAGCCAAAACAAAAGCCGTGTTTCGGCAGAAACTTTTCATTACGCGTGGACGCTGCTCATTAAGTTTGCAAGATTATCTTGGTTAAAAATATGTTTAGAATCAATACTACTCTACGTAGTTTTTAAACCATTTTTTGACACAGACCTCTACAAACTTATGACTTCGGCCATGGTTGCGCATTTTCTTTTAACCAAATGAAACTGAGGTTCTCTGAAAATTTGGAACCCAAAAGAAATCATTGACAACTCATAAGATGGACTCATAGCGTTTATATCATCATTTTCACGAAACCAGAAGTCAAACGCCTGTGTTTTTATGAAAACTGGGCCCTCGAAGATGGCGAATCAGCAACGTTTTCCCAAGGCCTGAGAAGGAGGGCAAGCGTTTGACCCTCCTTGAAATCTTAGCCTATTGGTTGGGTCCCTCAGACACCGCGGTGGTTTCGCCATAACGAGACGGAAATTCAATAGTACGATGAACATATCGCCATAACAAAAGGGGACTTCACAATATTTCACAGATGTACCGTGTTCATCGGTTTTTGCTTTGACATAACCATCACATGTGTACGGTTCTACGTGCATCTAGGAGTAATTAGGTGCATCCATTTTTTTGTCCATGCCATGCATCGATGGATTCGCCCATCCGTCCATTCCATCTCCATCAACAGGTCTCAAAATTACAAATTCTTACAAATTCCATAGCCTATCGAATCTTTCAAATCTATTATTCTAATCCATTTTTTCTACTGTATCGAACATGTTTACTTATCGATGTGATCGAATCTGATCTAAACACGTCTAAACACGTCCAAACACGTAATCCAGTCCTGTCCAAGTTAGTGAGGCCAGTGAGTGAGCAAAAGGAGAAGGACAAGGAGAAGGAGGAACTTCCCATGAAGAAGAAAAACAGCAAGCCCCTGGGATTTGGTGTCAGTTGGGCACCTGGGAAAAAAATGCGGGGGAAACCGTTTACCGGAATTTACGGGAAAAACCCATCGCCGACAGTTTTTCCGTTTTTTTTTGTTGAGTGCATTTTCCCACTTCAAATTGGTATAGAATGTACATATCATATATATATATATATACATATACATATCACAAATGGGGAGGTGTAACCCATTTTCAGATACACCCATTTGGGGGAAAACACGGCTTGCAAGGTAAGAAGTCGGCTCGGAGGATCATCTTTCGGATCATCACAATTTGCAAGTTGCGTTTGATGATGTTTGACTACATGGTTTTGAACAGCCATGGTAGGGAAGTCCCCCATTTTTGGTTCGTAATCTATTCGGAAGTGGGGACTCGAAAAATGATGGAAGTTGCAAGGGTTGCGTCCTGGTCCCAGACCCACC